>JAJPUD010011627.1:0-27988 GCA_023553655.1 Myrmecobius fasciatus
AGTCTTATTCAGTCATTCACTTGCATTTGTTCAATTCTTATTTTTAAAATGTTGTTTTCTTCAGTTACCTTTTTAAGCTCCTTTTGTAACTGGCCAATTTGTTCATTGCACTCTTTTTCCACTTCACTACTTTTATTTTTCAATAAATTGGTGTCTTTTTCATATCTCTTTTGCAGGGCATCATATCCTTCTTGTAAGATATTGTATCCTTCTTGAACTGATTTCAGTTTATTTTCCCATTTATCCTCCCGCTCTCCTTTGAGGTTCTTTATGCAATCTTCCAGAAAGGCCTTTTGAAAAAGTGACCAGTGATGGTCTTTAATACCTTCTTCTGGTATTTTGTCTAAAGGAACCTCAGGATCTGGGGTCATCACTTCTTTGCCTTGATAAAAGCTGTCTATGGTGAGAGCTCTCTTTTGCTTCTTCATTTTTTTTTAGACAATGTGTATATTGCTTTAAGGTTTGGAAAAACTGTGGCTAAAGCTCTTTTGCCCTGGGGCACTTCGGCGAATTAACTTAAGGTGCTGGGCCGGTGGGGGCTAGGACTAAGTCCAAATTACTCCTTAAACAAGGCAAGTCTGCCAGAACACCTGCCCCCAATCAGGGCAGAGCGTCCCGAGTGCCTCAGATAAACTCCAGGTGTTTGGAATTTGGAGTTTGGAGTTTGGAATTTCTGCCAAGATGAGCTGAGCTGAGTTCCACCCTCACTTCCGGCCTGCACAGGAGTCGTCTATTTATCTCTCTGTCTGAGTTAGACAAACCTGATATGAAGTTCTTCAGAAAGGAGTGCCCAAATATTTCTGAGTTCGTTGGCTTGAAGATCAGTTCAGAGGCTTATTTTATTGTTGATTTGAGAGAAGATCGAAGGAGAGGCAAAGAGTCACCTTTTCACTCCGCCATCTTGGCTCTGCCCCCCAACTTTGTTTGATTCTTGATGTCTCATTTGAGTTTTTCATTTCTATTTGTTAAGTTCTAATTTTTAATCATTTTCTTGTTAACTTATTTTTAATCTCTTTTTGCATTTTGCCAATTTAACTTTAAAATGAGTTGTTTTTTTTTTTGTTGTTGTTGTTGTTGGCTTCTCCCGCCCCCCTATTTCAGCAATTATTTTTTTCTTATATAGTGAGTTGTTCTCTTTTTCCATTTTGCCAATTCTGTTTTTTTTTCAAGGAATTGTTTTCTTTTTCCATTTTGCCAAATATATTTTAAGGTGTATTCTTCAGATAATTTCTGTATTTCCTTTTCCAAACTCTCCTGCAAAGCTTTTGTTTCCTCTCCATATTTTTTTCTTCTAATTCTCTTTTAAGATCTTTTTTTGAATTCTTCCAAGAGAGCCTTTTGACTTGCAGATCAACTCATATCACTCTTTCAGGATGCATCTTTAAAGATGAACCCTTTAGTGTCTTCAGGGTTTAAGGTTTGTTTTTCCCTGTTTCCAAAATAGCTATCTTTGGTCAGAATTCATTTTGCTTTTTTGCTCATTTTTAAAAGTTGAGGTCAGCTCCACTTTAGGGCAAAGGGGAAATTGTCCCAAGTTACTGTTCATGAGACAACAGCTTCACACTACTCTGGGCAGGTGCTGTTGTTTTCCTTGGGTGGGCATGGTCACATCCTGAGTTATGCTGGGGTTCAGGGACTCACTATTTGCCTTTTGTAACTGCATTGAAAGTCTCACACATAGTCTGCTGATCCCCTAGCTTCTAAACCAGGAAAAAGTAGCCAAAGTAGCAAAATGGCTGCTGTATTTTAGCTAAGAGCCTTCTAGTAGATTTCCCTATAAGGCAAGAGGCCTCTCTGCCCTGGAACTTGTGCTGCACCTATGCTAGGGCCACCACCTCATGCTTAATTGAGACAGATATTTGAAGTTCTTCCAAAATATCTTCAGCTGAAAATTTGTTACCCTCCAAATATTTGTGGATTCTGTCCCTCCAAAACCTGCTCAGAAGCTTGAACTGGTGTTGATCTGAGGGAAGCAAGGAAGAACTCAGACCAAGACCTTTCTACTCTTTGCCATGTGGATTCTGCCCCCTCCATCAAAATTCTTAAAAGAGGGGGCAAGTAGGTGGTACAGTGGATAGTGCACCAGCCCTGAACTCAAAAAGACCTGAGTTCAAATCTGGTCTCAGTTAACGCTTCCTGGCTGTGTAACCCTAAGCAAGTTACTTAATCATAATTGCCTCAGAAAAAAAATTCTGAAAAGAGAAGTTAAATAAGTTACATATTCATGACCAAACAAAACATAGAGAGCATTATGAAAGGCATGTAGTTTTCAGAGGAAAAAAATCAAAACTATTTATAAGCATATAAAGACATGCTCTAAATCTATTTTGATTAGAGAAATTCAAAGTAAAACAATTCTACGGTATCAGCTCATATCTCTCTTACTGGCTAACGTAACCAAAAAAAGAAAAAGAAAAAATAATAAATTGTAGAGAATTTGGGCAATTTGGGACACTGATGTACTGTTGGTGGAGTTGCGAACTGATCCTATCATTCTGGAGAACAAATTGGAACTAAGCTGAAAAGGCAACCAAATTGTGCATATCCTTTAATGCAGTAATACTATTACCATCTATATATCTATGTATTTATCTATATTATTTATTATTAATTGAGAAATGGTTGAGCACACTGTTGTATATAAATATGGCACAAAACTAATGGATAATAAGAAATCATGGATGATGAACAGTAAAATTTTAGAGCAACCTGCACAAACCTTTTACCAACTGATGCAAAATGATATGAGCAAATCCAGACAAACACAGTGCACAGTATCAGCAACACTGTGGCATGATCATCTGTGAATACTCATTTCTCAGGAACACAGTGATCCAAAAAAAAAAGTAGAACTCCTAAAGGAAAATAATATCCATATTCAAATAAAGAATTGAAGGCAGATTGAAGCATAGTATTTTCACCTAATTTATCTTTTTTTTGGTGGATTTTTCCTTTTGATGTTTCTTTTTTCACACCTGTGATTAATGCAGAACTGTGTTTTACATTATAACACATGCATAACTTATATCAAATTACCTACATTTTTCAGAAAAGGAGAGGAAAGAGAGGGAGGGAGAAAATGTGTAACTCAATATTTTGTAAAAATAAATGCTAAAGAAGTCTTGACATGTAATTGGGAAAAATAAAATAATACTAAAAATTTTTTAAAAATCATCTTGACAGTCAAATGAAGGATCGAGTCAAGTGTAAAGAAACATCAGGCAGGGAGAGCAGTTAAAGAGAAGAACAGAGGAAATAAGAACCTTAATTACAATAGAAGATGTATGAATAAAGAAAAGAGGACCTCTGAAAGAGATATTCTGAAGCTAGAAATGACACATTAGACAAAAAGTTTCTTATAAGTGAGATTAACACTCAGTTTGCAAGTCTGATTGACTGAAAGAATGCTTGTGCCCTTCACCAATAATGAACAAGTGTTAAAGAAGGGAATGTTTGAAGAATGAAAAATAAGTTTTGTTATGAACATTTTGAATTTAAGGTGCCTAGAAAACATCCAGATTTAAACTGAGGTCTTATTGCTTTTGTTCCAATGCTCTATCTATCCCCTAACAATTAAAATTCCCCAATTAGTGGAATGTCTTGCCTTGAGGGGTAAGGAATTGTCCCTCCTTGGTGGTTTTTAAGTACTCTGGATGTGTAACATATCTTAAAATGTGTATTCTATCATGTATAGTTTAAAATAAATAACTATTGTGATTCCTCTCCACTCTCAAATTTGATGATTATATCAAAAGATGGAAATGAAGATAGGCAATTATATGCGCCATAAATATAGAATAATCATATAGAATTATGATATTATTGTCAGGAGAAGAAAAGCTCAGAATGAATGGAGTCTGGGGATTAAGCTTAAGGATGTCAAAAAGGACAAGATGATGATGATTCACACATGTGAATGAATTTCAGTCATCAAACACAAACTATGTCCAAAGTCAGAAAAGAACTAAATACTATATTTATTGAAATTTTCTATCTACTGCTAATTTTTTTTTTCAAACTGGTAATTTTAAATACAAAGTCAAATGAGCTTGGCATTGATACTTAGCAAGATCCTAGAAATCATTTAGAGTAGGAAGTGGTTATCACAAAATTTTCAGATTTAGATAAAGAAGAGCACTAAGAGCCAGATGACAATGATAAAGGCTCATATACAGAGTAATGATTTGTTTGGATAGATTGGTTTCATCAAACAATTTGACAAACTAGATTACAACTATATGAAGATAATCAAGGTGGAAAAGTTCTGGGAAATATGAAATAAGAAACTTAGAAGGTGAAGGCTGTCTGAAATATTTAAAGGACTATAATGTAGAATGTGGATCAGAATGGCCATATAGCACAATTTTTAGAGCAGCAAGTATATGTTTCATATATATGTGTATGTATATACACAGATGCATATACTTATCTATGCCTATCTATCTATAGCTATCTTGTATGCACATAGTTATTATCCTATTGTCTTGTCCCATTAACTGGTGAGATCTTTGAAGGTGGAGTATTTTTTACACTTGATTTTAATCTCTAGTGCTTAATTCATCACATGGAACATAGTGCTTAAAAATGCTTGTTGTTTCAACCTGTACTGAAGTAGATTGTGGTGGTTTCCCATCATTGAAAGTCTTCAAATGAAAATCTGATGATCACTTCTCAGAAATGTTACAGAGAGAATATCTTTTTATTTTTTGGTTTCCATTAAATTAATAATTAATTTAATAATTATGTAGTAAGCAATGATGTTCCTAGGATAAGTGACAGAAACACAAAGGATAAAACTATTGTTTTCAAGGTTACATTTCAACAATTCCAAGATGCAGGTATTTTTTGACATATTTGCCTCAGGCTGTCAAGATTGTGTATTCAATCTCTAGACTGCATGACATTATGATAAATTCTGGAGACATTTGTTATCAAATGATTGGTAGAATATATTTTTGATGCACAGACCTTTGACTCTTCACAACAATTATTTTCTGACATTTTCTTTTTGGAATTATTTTTAAAAATAAAGATTAAATTAAAAGGAAAAGGGAGGGAAACTTGGCAACATCAGCAAGAACTCCAAATCCTTCAGAGGAAGTGAATAGGCAGACCTTAGAGGTTGTCACTTGGACATATGAATTATCTTCCACTAGAAAATTCCTGGAAACATTTGCTTCATTTCAGCTATTAACATTCACAGTCTTATTTGGTCCAAAGTAGCCTTTCAGGCCATTTTTATAGGAAAGTAACTTTAATGCTATTGATATTACTATACTCAAGTGCTTTCCATCTAAATTACAGCTGCATAAATGGCAATTTGAGTTATCCATTAAGCTAATTCTAAGATTAAAATCACCATAAGGAAAACAAATAGCAACATTAATTTAGATCATTCTTGCCTCTGCTAATATTTGTATCTTTTTAATTATAAGGCAACTTCCTCCCACATATCTGGTATAACATGGAGAAATATTACTAATTTTAGAACGAAACATGTTGAAATTACATCACTGAGAAGAGAATCATGAAAAGTAAAAGTGCAGGAAATAGCAGTGATGCACTGGTTCTAGAGCATTTTTAAGTACAGTTTAAATAACATCAAATATTCCTTGCATTCATTTTAAAGGCATCTCAATCTGGTTCTTTTCCAAAAACACAGACTCTTGTTTCCTTAATCTAATTTAAAATGCCTTCGGAAAGAGTATCAGTTATAATGAGCTAGCCAATTTGCTTGATACCAGGTCATCTGGACAGACTAAATCAATTTATATGGAATTAGTTTGGTTAATGCCTCCACAGAGTTCAGTTAGACCTTATTTAGCTCTGAGGTCTACAGATTTTGATGAGAGATAAGTATTTTCAATAAAGAGCTACTTTTATAACCAGAATATACTCAGGATGATATTCAATAATAATAGCTGACATTTATGAAGAACTTAAAGACTGCAGTGTGTTTTGCATATATTATTCCTTTTGATCTTTACAACAGTGTGCGATATGAACTATATTTTAATTTTACTGAATGAGCAAATAAAGGCTTATAAAAGTAAAATAACTCATGTAATAAACAGCTAGTAAAAGTTAGAGTTGGTATATGAATCCAGATATTTTCTGTCACCTGTCCCAACTTGCATTCAAATGTTTCAAAATACTTTTTAAGGCTCTAGTTCAGTTTTTAGAATCTGGTGGTTTTATCTTCCTAATTTTATCAAGGAAGGGGACAAAAGTTGTCAAAAGGCAGAACTTTGAAGTTGTCTAAAAATATCTAGGTACAATTTCATTTATCTAACATGCACAACCAGCAATAGAAGTAATGCCACTAAAATGTGAAGATAAGAGCAAATCATACAAATGGGCTTTCGAACATCTGATCATGAGATACACTAGAATGTTTTCCTATCAGAACTTAAAGAATGAGATAACACAGATATGAACACATACAGAGTGCATGTATTTTGTATTTCTATGTTCATACATAAACATGTATATAAAATATATTTAAAATATATATTTGTATGACTTATTTCTTGACAAATGGAGGGTATACATCATGAAGATGTATATATTTTGGTCAAGTATAGACACCTGCTAACCATGATTGCCCACTAGGTCTATCAAAAAGATTGCTCTTGACTAAACTGCTGTTATATATTAATAATGCTGTAATGGGAGCATATGTAAATATACATACATGAGGTCTAAGAAGAATCAGAAGTATTTTCAAACTTTCTGTGGTGTTTTATCTTACTTGAAACTAGAATTCATGAAACACTTTTCTAGCCACCCACTGAAAAAGGACAACATGATTGTCAAAGTTCTTTAAGATTTAGCAGAGAGGCCAATAGCATTCTAGGTTCTGTCAGGAACAAACTGATGTCTGTGAATCAAAACTGTTTCCTAAGGAAGTAGAGATCAAAAGCAAAAAGATAAAATTAATCCAATTGCCAGAAGCAAGAGAACAAGTCTGTTGAGGAATGACTGAATCATCTAATGAAAAGCAAGCATAAAGCCTTAACTCTTTAATATGAAAATGTAAACAGTGATGATAGACTATTAATATTGCCTATATTGTCTAAAGTAACATTTTGATGGTCCAGGAAAGCTCTTCTGATCTTGATTTCTGATTTTCAAAGGGTCTGTGATGATCCAAAATAGATAATCTACTAAGGACTAGGAATCAAAAAGAAAAGAATCATACCAATCAACAAGTATTTGAGCACTTACAATGTACTAGGTGCTGGCATATGGATAGAAGAGAATAATCAAAAATCAAAACATTCCTTAGTTTTAATTCTGTACATTTTAATGGAGGTGGGGATACACTGGACTCAAACAGTTCTGGATCTAGTCTTGGAAGTATCTCAATGAAGAGAAAGTCTACACTTTTTTATTGTTTTCTTTGTCTCATTTTGCCCCAACCTATGAGTAAATCTCCAATAGCATCTCTTAAACCTGAGGCTTTTGGCCTATTTTGTGTCGTGAGCTATTTTGTCAAACTGACAAAACATTTATGGATACTTCTAATAATCTTGTTTTTAAATTCATAAAATAGGATTAAAAATAATTAAATTGAAATGAAGTTATAAAACTTTATTGATACAACCCCCAACCCCCATATTTAAAAGCCCTGTGTCAGATAGCTTACTTTGCTCATGTCTGTTATCTCCAAGCAAAGATGTAGTTTTCTTCTTAAATGTTACTCATTAGACAAAGTTTATTGAGGTGTGGAGGGAAGAGAGAAAGAAAAAAGTTAACAGTTTGAGACAGAAATGGAGAGGCAGAGATAAAGAGATGGAGTCACTTCTTTTGGGAGGTTACTTCTTATTTATCTATCATTATCATAGATACCAAAAAAATCAGTAATAAATTGATAAGCCATTTCAAATAACAAGTCCTTTAACAAGGGGATAGAGAGCCCCCCCCATAAAGATGCAGGACATGGGACCATTCTTATTTGTGTTCTATGAACTGGTCCTCCTACTATTTACAATATGTACAAAAACCCCCCAAAAAAGCAAAACAACTTATTTGGGATTTGGAAATACAGTAAATGCTGTAAAGGAAACTTGTGGGTCATCACCCATAGATACAGATTTCAAAGTGGCATATTATATATAAGTAATAACAAATAGGCCAACCAGTATAATAGAAATATGGAAATACAGTAGGTAGGTAAGGAGAAGAAATGTCTATTTCATCTGGAAAGATAAATGATAGCTAGATTGTTAAGGAATTTAGATACAAAATAGTCAAGTTTGTATTTACTCCAAAACATGATAGGAAGACAAAAGAATTCTTTGATTAGGGGATATGACATGATCACTACCAGGTTTTAGCAAAATTGACAGATGAAATTATTGTAAAATGATAATACTAAATGCAGAGATACTAATTTAGAAACTACAGCAATAGTACAGAAAAAAATGTAATCAGGGTTATGAAAATCATGGTCATATTGTGAGTGCAAATGGGTATCAGTCAAACGGCTTAAATCTATAAAACTTGACAATTGATTAAATATGTCAGATCCAATTTACTCCAAAGCATTTTCCTTAAGATGTTGACGGGGATGAGAGTAGCCATGAAATTATGTCAGGATAAAACACTTTGGGTATAAAGAAGATTTTTCTCAACCTTTGTTTTTATTCTAACACTACTCATCAACCATTTTCGTTTTTGACTCAAACTGTTTAGTTTTCCAGAAAACATTCATAATCTCCTTTGAGTCTTCTTTGATTCCTGTTTTCTTAATACAGGGGCTCTAAAGCTTAACTTGATTGCCTCTCTTGCATCCATATCTCATTTTTACTTATCAATAAGATTCATCTGTATGAAAGCATGGACTAACATTTAAGTACTTCTTGTAGAAATTCTGTCATCTATGCTAAAATGCATGACTTTCTGCTAGCCATTATTTATCTTATAAAAGGGAATTACCTTCACAATGATATACTAATAGAATGGGTATATATATTTCTTCCCTGAGAGTTTTGTAGATTTCTCAGTTACTTTAGTAATTTGATCTAATCTAAAAACCAGATTTTAGCCCTTGCAAATATTCCTCATAAACAAATCAGCACAAAACAATTTCCTCATACTTTCCCCTTATACTAATAATGAAAGACCAATTAGATGTGTTCTAAGGGATTATCATTATCATAGATAAGATAGATACATAGATAGATAGGTGAATAAATAGAATTTACTGGCAAGTAATGCAGAACAACTTATTCTTAAATGTTTTTCTCTTAAATATCATTGACAAATGGTTATCTAACCCCTGCCTGAAGATATTCATTGAGAGCAAAATATTATTCCTTAAGGCAGTCCATTCCACTTTTTAGGCATCTTTAATTGTAAAGATTTCTTCCCCTACATTAAATCTTAATTTGCCTCTCTGAAACTTCTGCTCAATGATACTAACTCTGCCTTTTTGAGGTCAAGAGGAACAAGTCTAATCCATTTTGTACAACACAGCTCCCTGATCCTGATATTAATAGGTCTGGTTTGGAGGAAGACACATCAATTTATTAGCTAGCCAGAAGGGAATTGAATCACTAAATTTCAAGAAAGGCAGTTTCAAGTTCACAAAACCAAGTAAAAATTCCAATAACAGAGTACAAGAATGTTCTCATTTAAGATTATTCTGCTGTATTGAAATAGGTAAAATGATCTACAGTAAAGTTTCCTCCCAATATTTCTTTAACAAAATGTAAGAGAGGTATAAATTGATTAATCTGAAAGAGCTTCAAGCTTGTTGCTGCTTTTCTTCCACAACAGTCACATAAGCATGCACTTTATTTGTCTTAAAATGTTTATATATGGATAGGGATATACATTTTACTACAAGCACTCATTGTTAAGTTTATCCTTTTGTCATATATCCATGAACTTTCATGAATTAGCCATGGCCATCCTTTACTATCAGTTAAGATCTGTTTTATTTTTGAAAATGAAATGTTATTAAATCAAAGAAACTACAATTGCCATCTCAATTTCTCTTTGATTTTGAATGTCTAGTCAAATAATGTATCTATTAGACATAAACACTTCCAATAATTTTAATTTCACATATTGTTTAGATCTACAATCAATAGTGATTATGTTTCCGCTTCATTTTAATAAGGGGGTCATATGGTAAATAACTTTATGGTGATGAACTTGCCTATACTTATTTGAATTAATCCTCAATTAACACACATATATTCTGTAACTATTCCTTTAGAACCGAAGCTCACCTTCTCAAAACAATGAAACATCAAAGCAGTTCTTAGAAAAAAGATGAAGTTGTTTTAATTTGGATGGAATTTGAAAACTGAACAAGGCAGAAGGGAGATAAGTTTTCAGAATCTAGTACAGTATAGCATTACATTAATCTGAACTTAGATTTTTCTGCAAATGCTCATTGTAAAGTTATATGTGATGTTTTCATGTTGTGGGCTTTGAAGAAAAATCTGTTTTTTTTTTCATTTTGATGGCTTCAATAAAGGCAAATTTTTGACTCCAATTTTTTAATGTGTCTGACACCATCTTTATTTCATCTATATTAATAAAGGCAAAATTGCCAGTATAGACTATGGGGAAGCATTTTGTTTTATTTTTTCAAATTTATATTATACCATTCATAATTGACAGACACTTTTCAAAATATATAATTTGAGATACCTGTAAAGCTATTTGAAGATAATACATTGTGTATAATTATATGTTTTAGTGTAATTAAAATAATGCATCTTATTCTGATCCTTTGTCATGATATAGAAAACCATTCATCTATGTTTAGGATTAGATCCAGTATAGTTCACTATTTCTGACAAAAGAATAGTTTTGTTAAATGCCAAAAAGAAAAGTTGAATCTTCTGATAATTTCCAGAACTTTCCTCTGAGAGCTCAACACTAACATGATTTGTTGTTTTGGTGACAAGTTGAAAGAATGTGAAAAGATCTTCATATCATCTAGTATGATAAGAAGCTTAACCATATTACAGTGGAGAAAATGAAAAGATATAAGTCTAAGTAAAAAAGTAAAAATGAAAACAAAAGCTTCCTTTCAGTTTTTGGAAAAAAATAATCAAAGATATTTATTAAGTAATTTTTTTTCTTCAAAATTTATCTTCTACCGAAGTGAGCCAAAAAGTGAGAATCTCATAATGGAAAGTGAAATATTTCTTTAGAAGTGTATACAACATTCTAAATATGAAGCTGGCAAGAGGATACTGGCCTGTCAGGATTCCACATTAGCTAAGAGGAAATGCTCTATTGAAAACAGATTTCTGTTGACTGAAATTTGTAAATACAGAAGTATTGGGTTTCTTAAAATTTTAGTGACAAGACTTATGCTTTTGTTTGATATTACATGTCTCTTTGTGTATATGTTGGCCAAAATGATAACTGAAGTCCTTTCTAAAACTACACTGGAGTTCTGGAATATAGAAAGTAATAATATCATTAGCTACATTAAGATAGGTGGGCATCATCAGAAAGAAAAATAATCACAGGTCAAACATTTGTATAAATATAATTTTCATATACATGTGCCTATTGCATGACTTTTTTTTTCAATGACTTGAGTGATTTTTGATGAAAGGAGATTTTGATTGCCAAATCAAATATTTGATAAACGTTTCAGAGTAAGCAAATAGAGAATTTTGTCTTCTACATTTTGAAACAAGTTACTAAAATAATTAAAATATCTCTATTCATTAATTTAAATCCCATGGTTCATAACATATATATATATATTTAAATTTGTGTTCTAGTTATAATTATAACTTTTAATTATTTCAAATAATTGAACTTTTGGATCTCTATATAATAAATTCTATATAAAGATTTAAGAGAAACAGCTCTATATTTTAGATATTTCAGTTAACCCAAATTTGGGGGGGTTTGATAATTGACTTAAATGTTCAGTTTTTATTTGCATGACTTTCTTCAAAATGCAAAAGTATTATTATCTTATACATGCTCTGCTCATGGAAGAAAATATTTCTTATATGAGACAAATCTTTAATGCTTCATTAAATTGTCAGATGGTATAGAAGGTAAGACTACTAGACATGAATTAAAGTAGATCCAAGTTCAAATACAACCTCAGACACTTAATACCAGTGTGTTTCTGGGGCGTTAACTTTTTTCTTCCTCAGTTTTAACTGTATAAAATGAGGATAATAATAGTACCCATACTCTAAGGTTGTTGTAAGGTTAAAATGAGCTATTAGTAAAGTATTTTGTATCATGTTTCATTCTCAATAAAGATGAAAATATGGTTATTTCTGCATTATATTATGTAAAGTTTCTTAAAACTATTACTAAGCCTCTTTTCTAGTCTTTTTCAAAGTATTTAATCATTGTCTAATATTGTAGGGTAATAGAGTGCTGAATCTGGCTAGAGGAAGATTTAAGTTCAAATTTACATCAGACACTTATAATAATGACCATAAAGAAGTCATCTCTTGGTCTAATTCTTCCATGTGTAAAATGAGAATTTTGGATATCGGATTCTTTCTTAAATGGTTCTTCTCATTTTCATTTGAGGAGATGGTAATTTCCATATAATAAAGCAGGAAGATAGTGCTTTGCACAAATTAGGTGAAAAATTTTAATTATACAAATTTAAAATTTATCATTATGCTTATTTTACAATTACTTACTAAAAAGTCTTGAACACCTTGTATACAATTTTTTGGTGCTCATTCTAGACTTTAAATATTAAAATGATTTATCCACAGAAAAATTTAGTAGTTTAAAATTTACTAGCATAGCTCTCTAATTTCTGAAATTTTGTGGTAGTCTTTTATCTATGTTTTTTCTTCATGGTGATATAAGTTTTCTTTATCAAAAAATATAATTACAGATAACATATATCTTGAATCAGAGCTTTCTTTCTTGGAGAAAATCATAAAGGAGATAATTCCTAATAAATGCCTCCTCTGCAGATTAATAATAGCAAATTATCCACCATACTAACATCTAAGAAATTACTGAAAGAATAATTAAATAGTTTGATTTTGAAACATCTGACTTTGCCATAGTCTTTGCACTCAAGTCATATGAATGAGAAAAAATTATATATGTATATATATATATATATATATATACTTAATATATATGATGTATATTATGTGTATATGTGTACTTATGTGTGTATATTATATTCATCTATGTATCTATATGTATCTGTAAAAAAGTGAATGATGTATGAATAACAACAAACTGTAATTCCATAATTAATCAATGAACAGATTCTGAGAACATAAACTCTAGAAGGATGAAGATCTTGTCATAAGTATCTTTGTCCCTTTTCTAGTAATTTGTGTTTTACATATAGATGTAATAAAATGATGGAGGAATAGATGAATGAATAATAAATATATATCATACTCTTTGATATTTAAAATTTTAGGCACTGGAATTTTTGTTTCACATTAGCAAAGCATGAGAAATATTTAATAAAAAATCAAGTATTAAATTCTACATTGCTAAATGTTAGACGCCCTAAGAATTTGTTTTTTTTCTTCTACTTAATGTGCTATATAGACTTGAATGCTGCCATCACTGATCCTTCAATTTTTCATTCCAATTTAAGTGAAACTCTCATAACCTCAGGGTCAATGTTCCAGGCTCCAATCCCTCCCAGTCCCTGTAGAACATTTATTCCAATCTCTATCATATTGTTCTGGATGGTGGCCCAGTCATTGTTCAGTCCTGGATTTTCCTCCTTTATTTTCCTGGCTCTAATTCCTATTCTCATCCATTAAGACTTCCAGTACCAGTTCTCCTAATGCTGTATGTTTTGCTTCAAATACTTAACACTATCACCCTTTCTGAAATCCCATTTTCTCTGTCCCTCATTTCTAAACAACACAATTTTCTTGATCTACAGATTACTGACACCAACCCCAGAAACTTCCCAAGTTTCAATTGACTCACTTGTTTGTGTGAACTTTATTTCCATAAACCTTGAAAATTCTCCATATTTCTCATGCCATCCTAACCCCTCAAGTTCTCAGATCCCCTTAATATATTTCCTACTATATTCCTTCTAAACTTCAAAATTGTATTTTTTTAATTTATTTTTTATTTTTTTTATTTTATTTGCATAACATGTGTGGGTAATTCTTCAACAATAACCCTTACATAGCTTTCTGTTACAAATTTTCCCCCCAACTCCCCACCCCTCCCCTAGATGGCAGGATATCCACTACATGTTAATTATGTTAAAATATTGGCAAATCGAATATATGCATACATATTTCCAAACTTATCATTGTTGTGCAAGAAAAATCTTATCTACACAAACATATATCAGATAAAGGAAACACAATGTAAGCAAACATCAATCAAGGAGTATGAGAATGTTATGTTGTGGTCCACATTTCACATCCCTCTCTCTGGGTCTATATGGCTTTCTTCAGTGAACAATTGGAGGTGGTTTGAAACATTTCATTGTTGAAGAGAGCCATGTCCATCAGAATTGATCGTCATATAGTACTGTTGTTGCCGTGTATAATGATCTCCTGGTTCTGCTCATTTCACTCAGCATCAGTTCATGTAAGTCTCTCCAAGCCTCTCTGAAATCATCTTGCTGGTCATTTCTTACAGAACAATAATATTCCATAATATTCATATACCATAATTTATTCAGCCATTCTCCAACTGAAGGGCATCTATTCAATTTCCAGTTTCTAGCCACTACAAAAAGGGCTGCCACAAACATTCTTGCACTTTGGGTCCCTTTCCTTTCTTTATGATTTCTTTGGGATATAAGCCCAATAGAAATGCTGCTGGGTCAAAAGGTATGCACAGTTTGATAACTTTTTGAGCGTAGCTCCAAATTGTTCTCCAGAATAGCTGTATGCATTCACAACTCCACCAACAATGCATCAGTGTCCCAGTGTCCCCTCCCACAACCCCTCCAACATTCATCATTAACTTTTTATGTCATTTTAGCCAATCTGACAGGTGTGAAGTGGTACCTCAGGGTTGTCTTGATTTGCATTTCTCTGATCAATAGTGATTTGGTGCACCTTTTCATATGACTATAAATAGTTTAATTTCATTCTCTGAAAATTGTCTGTTCATATCCTTTGACCATTTATTGATTGGAGAATGGCTTGAATTTTTATAAATATGAGAAAATTCTCTATATATTTTAGAGATGAGACCTTTATCAGAACCCT
This sequence comes from Myrmecobius fasciatus, assembly GCA_023553655.1. Taxonomy (NCBI): domain Eukaryota; kingdom Metazoa; phylum Chordata; class Mammalia; order Dasyuromorphia; family Myrmecobiidae; genus Myrmecobius; species Myrmecobius fasciatus. The sequence goes on from JAJPUD010011627.1 coordinate 15,186, forward strand.
TAAATGTAAAGATGATTCCCAATTTATTCCCAATATATTATCCCAATATATTGCTTCCCTCTTAATCTTGTCTGCATTGATTTTGTTTGTACAAAAACTTTTTAACTTAATATAGTGAAAGTTATCTATCTGGTTTTCAATTAAGAGTTCCAGTTCTTCTTTGGACATAAATTTATTCCATCTCCATAGGTCTGAGAGGTAAACTATATTACCTTCCTCTAATTTACTTATAGTTTCACTCTTTATATCCAGATCATGAACCCATTTAGATCTTATCTTGGTATGTGGTGTTAGATGTGGGTCAAGCCCTAATTTCTTCCACACTAGTTTCCAGTTTTCCCAGCAGTTTTTGTCATATATTGAATACTTATCCCAAAAGCTGGGGTCTTTGGATTTATCAAAGACTAAATTGCAATAGTTATTGCCTAATTTGTCTTGTGATTCTATCTACCTTTTTTAATAGTAATCCCAATTCATTGATCTTCTCTTTCTCTGTTTTATGCAAATAAGCATCTAGAGATATAAAATTACCCCTTATAACCACTTTGGCCATATCCCACAAATTTTGGTATGTTGTCTCATTACTGTCATTCTCCTGGATGAAATTATTGATTGTGTCTATGATTTGCTCTTTCACCCATTCATCCTTTTTGGAATAGATTATTTAATTTCCAATTAACTTTTGGTCTATTTTCTCCTGGGCTTATATTGCATGCGATTTTTATTACATCATAATCTGAAAATGCATTTACTATTTCTGCCTTTCTGCATTTGATTTTGAGGTTTTTATGCCCTTACACATAGTCAATTTTGCATAAGTTCCATGAACTGCTCCATAAAAAGTAAACACCCTTCTGTCTCCATTCAATTTTCTCCAAAAATTTATCATACCTAACTTTTCTAACATTTTGTTTACCTCCTTAACTTCTTTCTTATTTTGTGGTTTGACTTATCTAATTCTGAGAGAGCAAGGTTGAGATCACCCACTAGTACAGTTTTGCTGTCTATTTCTTCTTGCATTTCTCTTAACTTCTCCTCTAGGAATTTGGATGCTATACCACTTGATGCATATATGTTTAGCATTGATATTGTTTCATTATCTATGGTACCCTTTAGTAAAATATAGTTTCCTTCCTTATCTCTTTTAATTAGCTCTATCTTTGCTTTTACTTGATTTGAGATAAGGATTGCTACCCCTGCTTTTTTTTGTTTACTTGAAGCATAATAGATTCTGCTCCAGCACTTTACCTTCACTCTGTATGTATCTCTATGCTTTAGATGTGTTCCTTGCAAACAAACATTTGTTGGATTCTAGCTTTTAATCCAGCCTGCTATCCACTTCTGTTTTATGGGAGAGTTCATCCCATTCATGTTCACAGTTAAAATAATTAATTATATATTTCCTGCCATTTTATTTACACAAAGTTATGCTTTTCTCTTTCCCCTTTCTATCTTCCTCCTTCCCCGTATTTTGCTTTTGATGACTACCTCCCTCAAAAAGTCCTCCCCACTTTAGAAACCTCCTTCCCCTTTTTTATACCTTTACCCTAATTCTTCTCTTTCCCCTTCTATTAGTCTTTTCCTTTCTTTTCCTTCTTTCCTTTCCACTTCCATATAAGGAGGGCCAGGTCTCTCTGTGAAACTAAATGCGTCTGACATTCTCTTTTAGAGCTCAATCTGATGAGAGTAAGATTCACACAATGCTCATCCCCCTCCCTTCTTTCTCTCAATTATATTAGGTTTTCTTGCCTCTTCATGAGATTTTACCTTATTTTTACCTCCTTTTTTTTTTTACCCTATTTTACCTCCTTTTCCCTCTTTTTCCAGTATGATCCGCCTTCCACTTCTAGTTTCTTTTTCATATTATCAAAGTAAAATCAAATTGAACCCACATTTTCTAAGTATACCCATAATAGAAATAGCTCATTATAGTTGGATAGCTTATTCTTGGCTGTAATCCAACTTCCTTTGCCTTTTGGAATATCTGATTCCAGGCCTTTGGTGAATTCTTTCAATGGCTACTTTACCTTCTAATTCTAAAACATCAGGGCAGTTCTTTTTTTCATCATGGCTTTTGTGAAGTCCAATAATCCTTAGATTGTCTCTCCTAGATCTATATTCCAGATCAGTTGATTGTCGTAGAATATATTTTATATTTTCTTTTCTTTTTTTTCTTTTTTTTTCTTTTTGTTTGATTGATTCTTGAAGTCTTTTGATTCATTCACTTCCATCTGTTCAATTCTAATGTTTAGTATATTATTTTCTTCAGCTAATTTTTTTAGTTCTTTTTGTAATTGATCAATTGAATTTTTGAAGTCTGATCTTTGGTTTTAAAACACAATTTCACATGTTTTACAGATCATGTCATTTTTAGTATTTTTCCTCCGTCTCACTTTAAGCTACATACGATTTTACTACTTCTATATTAAATCCGTATTAATTTAACCATAAACTTCTAAACCTCTCTTTCTCTGTCTCTGTCTGTTGGCCTCTATCTCTGTGTTTTTCTCCCTGTCAGTCTCTCTGCATGTCTCTTTGTCTTTCCTTCTCGTAAAAAATATTTTGCTTGTAGCATCTTTTGCTTATTTTTTTTTTCTTTTTTGTATCATGCTAATTTGTGTGACCCTAGGAAAATCACTTAACTCTGTTTGCCTCAGTTTTCTCATCCATAAAATGACCTGGTGATTGAAATGGCAAATCACTCCAGTATCTTTGCCAAAACCCCCAAATGTAATCACAAGGAGTCAGACATGAATGAAACGACCAATCAACAATAACAAAAGGGAACAAAAAACTCCAGTCATCTGTAGCTCTTTTTTTCTTGCTTCTGCAATTGTTTTTAACTCAGTGCACATAAGCAAACATCTATGAGGAATCAAAATCTGATGATTCGCTAGTTTGTTATTTTACCTTCAGGGGAAGTTTGGGGCCTTGCAAGAAAATTGCTAATGTCAGTATCATTGCTGCTGGCACCTCTGCAGTTTCATGAAAGGAAAGTGGAGAAAGCACTTTTACTTCATTTCTACTTCTGTTTTATTTCTTTCTATTTTCTCAAATAGCTTTGTTTTATCTTCTCTTGCTCCAAACATTATTTTGCCATTTTACTCCTGCTTTTTCTCCTGGATTGGATGGAAAAAAAAATTCAGTGTATTTACCCTGCCCCCCTCCTAGGGCAATGAATTTAGGTTTCTCCAAAAAGGATGGACACATATCTAGTTCTGTACTTCTACGTAGAAATGACAAATATATTTCATCAGCCATCTTTTGATATCATTGACACTTCTTTAACCAGTATGATTTGAGGCCTTTCAAAGCAGTTTCTCTATATTAAGCTTGTAGTCATCATAAAAGTTGTTTATATGATATTTCATTGATTATTATCTGTCTTATGACTGGATTCTCTTCCTCCCCATCTGTGCCTAGGGTCTTCCTTGATCCTGTCTTCTAAAGGAAGCCTTTCACACTTCCTCTTAATTCTAGTATTTCCTCTGTTAATTATTTTACATTTGATATTTAGGTTGTTTTTATACAGTTCTTTATTGTCTCATCCATTAGACTGTGGGGTCCCTGAAAGTAAAAATTGTCTTCTACCTCAGGTAGATAAATGCTTATAGATTGAAAAATTCATAATCATTTTTTCTTATTTCTCTAAAATGGTTTGTCTATCATTTTATAGGGAACAATAAAAAAGGCATAATATTTGTCTAGTATAATTTGTTGTGCTATTCTTCAATTGATGGACAAATACTTTGTTATGTAAGTTTTTGCTAAAACATAATGTACTGCTATAAATGTTCCTGAATCTAAGCGTCCTTTTCCTCTTTTTTACCTTTGGGTCAATATATATTAGTGGTATCAATGGGTCAAAAGACATTTGCAGTTTAATAACTTTTTTCTTTGTAATTCCTAATTGTTTTCCTAACAGTGCATTCACCAATACAGCCTTTCTGTAACTTTTCTGATAATTGCGATTTTCCTTTTTCATTATATTTGTCATTATTTTTGCAGTATGTTGAAACCTCAAAACTGTTTTTATTTACATTGCTATTTTTGCCAGTGAAGTGTTTTCATATAATTGTTGATACCTTGGATTTTTAAATTCATACCATTTGGTCATAAATTTATTGGGAAATTTCTATTATTGTTTTGATAATTATATATCTTAGAGATGAGAACGTCAGAGATAAATTTTCTGTATTTTAGCTAATTATTTTTCCTCACATTATAAATGCAATAGTGGAAAAACTTTTGTAATGTATATATTCAAAGTTTTTTTAAGGATTCATAAATATCATGCTGCAAAGAAAAATCATATCAAAAAGTGCGAGGGTATGGGACCCTGCTGAGAGTGAGTACAGCAGCCACCTTGGCCTGTGGTCCACAAAAAGTTTTCTGTCACGTTGCAGAAATGGCTTTGTTGACCAAGGAGCACTGATGCACGTCATGGGAATGGGTTGAGCCTGAGGATCACAACTAGTTGCTCTTGAGCAGGGATGCCTTGACAAGGCCTCTCACCTGTGAGCGGGTTGCTACACTGCTGGATTGGCTCTCTTCTCATTGGCAGATACCATGCATCCTCAAAGGCCACGTGCTGCTTCTCAGAATGCTGATTGGGGATTGTCTACTGTTCATGTGCTGACCACACTTGCAAAACTGTATATCAACAAGCCTGTGCGGCATAATAAACTGGAGCACCCTATGAGTCTCCTGCTTCATTCATCTCCCTTCTGAGATCAAAGGGCTTATACAAGGTGAGCTCTTAAGATGGCTGCAACAAAAAAGGGAAAAGAATGAGAAAGAAAACAAAATGCAAGCAAACAATAAGTGAAAATACTGTACTGTAAACCACAGTCAGTCAACACAGTTCTCTTTCTGCGTGCAGATGGTTCTCTCCATCACAAGACCAGAAGAATTGTACACATTTAACATATATTGGATTATTTGCCATCTAGGCAAGGGGATGGGGGCAGAAGAAAGGGAGAAAAAATAAGTGAAACACAAATTATTGCAAGGGTTAATGATAAAAATTACCTATGCATATGTTTTGAAAATTATAAAAAATATTTAAAAAATCATAAAATGGGGGCACCTAGGTGGTACAGTGGTTAGAGCATTAGCTCTGAAGTCGGGAGGACCTGAGTTCAAATCTGGTCTCAGACACTTAACACTTCCTAGTTTTGTGACTCTGGGGAAGTCGCTTGACCCCAGTTGTCTCAGCAATAAACAAACAAACAAACAAACGAATGAATGAATAAATAAATAAATAATGTGATGCTATACCTGTTTTTCAATATCAGAATTATAAGTTAAAATTAATCAGTTAGTAGATAAATGGAGTTGTGGTGGATGGGATCTACATCATACAATTGAGAGAAAACCAATAGTGAAGGATAGTCATTGACAAAATACTTAGAAATATTCAGTTAAAGGTACTAGAGAATACTGGGAACAGGATATAATATAACCTACTTGACCTTCAAGGAATAGGGGTTAAGATAGTGTGACACATATACTGTTTTGTTATTATAACTTTTTTGTATTTTGTTTTCTCTCTTTCCCTAGGTTGTTTGGAGAATCCATCCCAAATGTTCATTTGAACTACTTGTGCATGACCTGGGGTAGAGCATGCTGAGCTCATATGGATCTGATCAGCCAGTGTCATACACACTGTAACTCGATTCTAAAATAATGACATCATTTTGGTCCTTTCATGGAATAAAAAACACCAACCTAACAATTAACCATGTGGCAGATATAAAAATAAAAGTAAGCAATGTGATCTTTGCCTTTAAGAAAAAAATATTTCAAAGAGAACTCAAAAACCAAAAGGTAGGGAGTGAGGGAAGGAGTATAGCATAGATAATATTGGGACATGGAAGCCTGCAACTAGGTAACATATATTAAATTTCACCTATGACTGCATAGGGCAATTACCAAAAATTGGAGGTAGAGACCTAGAAAATAGAATAAAAAATACTCTAGATTGAATTTTTTTAATAAATTGATTCAGAATACAAGTAATTCTCCAATTGATAAGTGATTACTTATGACATGAATAGAATGCACACACAATTTTCAGATGATGAAATTCAGATGATGAAAATAGGGTCATTTGAAAAAAATGTTCTAAATTACTCTTGATTAAAGAAATGCAGATTAAAACAACTCTGAGGTATCACCTCACACCTCTTAGATTGACTAAAATGAGAGAAAAAGATAATGATAAATGTTAAGAAGGCATGTGAGAAAACTGGGACAAAAATGCATTGTTGATAAAGTTGTGAGATAATCCAACCATTCTGGAAAGCAATCTGGAAGTATGCCCAAAGACTATCAAACTGTGCCTAGACTTTGACCCAACAGTGCCACTACGGGGTCTGTATCACAAGGATATCATAAAGGAGGGAAAATAACCCAAATGAGGAAAAATTTTTGTTACACCTCTTTTTTTTTTTTGCTACCAAAGTAGCAAAGGAATGAAAAATGAAAATAGATGCCTGTCAATTGGACAATGAGTGAATAAGTTGTAGTATATGAAGGCAGTGGAATATTATTGTTTTATAAAAAAATGATGAACAAGTTGATTTTAGAATTACCTGAAAAGATTTACATGAATTGACTGAGTGAAATAAACAAATTGTACACAATAACTGTAAGATCGGACAATGATCAACTATGAAAGATTTGGTTCTTCTCAGTCATTCAGTGATCTGAGGCAATCCCAATAAATTTGCTATAGAAAACACTATCTGCATCCAGAAAGAGAACTTTGGAGTATGAATGTAAATCAACACATACTATGTTCACTTCTTTTTTCTTTTTTTTTTCTTTCTTCTGTTTTTTTTTTCATTTCTTCTGATTTTTGTCTTAACATGATTCATAAAGAAATGTGTATTAAAATTGACATTACATGTATAGCCAGAAAATAAATAAAATTGATTCAGAGTAAAGCAAGAGCCATAGGACCAATAAACAAATAAATGCATTTTAAATGGAAATCTAGTCCACTGACATTTCTATTGAAAGATTGTTATCTACATTGAAGACAAAAAGCAAAGGTAGACTCTATACCATTACCTTTCTGAATGTGTATCTAATTTTTTGTTCTTTAGCACCATGCTTTAACTACCTTTTTACTCTGGAAATTTCCTCTGTGTCTGGACCTTTCTGATTCCAGAATATTTGTCCACCCACATCAGTTTCTTCTATTCTTGAGTTCCTTTAAACTTTTCCACTTGGAGTTCTGATATAGGCTAGCTAAACCTCATTTCTATTCTACTTGTGCTTCTGACTCTTCAGATATTGCCACAATGCCCATGCAAGGATTCATTGCCTACTTTCTCTGACTATAAATCTTATGTTATATGTTTTCTTAACTCATTTTAATGTAAGTTATTTGAGAACAAGATCTGCTTTTTCCTTTGCATATATCTGTATCTTCAGCACTTAGCACAGTTCCTGGCAAATTGGTTAATATTTGAAAAATATACTTTTTGTATTGTCTTTATGTTTGAGGGCTGAGACTGCCTACTTGCTATTTTTATGCCTATCATCTAACTAAAATGATACATTGAGTACAGTAAACATTTGGTAAATATCTTTTGAATTGGATTTTTAAAATATCATGTACCTTCCAAAGAGTTCTTATGGTGATTTTTATGAGTATCTTATTTACAAAAGTGAAATGGGATTTCTGTCTTCTACTTCTGCACCTGACTATTTTAAGGAGCAGTAATAGCTTTTGATAAATTTAGAATGAATGTTTGAATCCATTGATTTATACAAGTGAAATTCATGCTGGAGCATGAATTCAGGAACTGGCACTCAAGATATCTTAAAGATTTGAAGATTCAAGAAAATTGAAAAGAAAAAAAAATTAAAGGTGCCTGACAAGGAATACATCAAGATCAAAACAAAACAAGATAATGGGGAAAAAAACTAACATATGTTTGCTTTCTCTTTTCTATAAACTCTTTTTTTTTGCAATTACCCATTTTTTTCTCAATTGTGAGAAGGGGACAAGCAGGTTTTTGTGTATTATTTGTGTATTTTTCTTCAGTGAGCTACATCACATAGCCATGGAGTTGTCTGAGAAGTGTGGCCATGCTCTATTTACTGATTTTAAGAAATAATTTTACCCATGAAATGAAAATGAAGACTTAAGTACTCTTCTTTTTAAAGAAGATATATCAAAAAGTATAACATTCCATGCCAGAAGAGCCAGAAAAATTCTATGTTCAATTATTATTCTGGACATTAATATCAGATATGTCTTTTGAGGAAACAGCATGTTTTGAGCAAAGGGAAGCAATGCATCAAGGACAGAGAGAAATGGCTTCAGAATCAGGAAGACCTAGGCACCAGTTCTGCACCTCCTACAATTCACTGCATTGAACTCCTTATACTGATAATCGTAAGTTCAGTTAAAAAACAAACAAAAAAGTAGAAAAGCCATGATAACAAAACGGAATTAGGACTAATCCTAAAAACTGGAAAAACAATGGAAATAAAAATTTGTATATAAACATATGACATTGTTGAAAGGGCAGACGACCACATTATTTTATTAATAAATCTATTTTATTATTGAATTATTTGACTATTGAAATTGTGCTGGTACCATAATGGAACATGAAGATAAAAGTTAAGTTGGACTGCATTTAGAAAATTACATAATTTTTTCTGACTCTTTAAGATCTTTAAGATCACTTTTCTCTATCAATGCTGTGACTAATGGAACCCATCAAGCTCAAGATAAAATGAAATTTTCATAAAATTGAACTAATTGGCACTTGGTTGGTGGACATGTTACCAAAGTTTGTTTGTAAATAAAGGCTAACTCCTTTTCAAGACTAGACCATTATGAGATACTCACTTCCTCCTCATAGTAGCTTTCCTTTAATTACTTCTTTCCCCTGATTTTGAGTTCCACTGAGGGACTTGTTTTTGCTTCTGTTGATTGTTTAAAACCCCTTTCTTACTAACTCCTCTGTGCTATCACATCATAAAATAACAGAACCCTAGTAACTTGTGATGGATGGCTTGACATAGTTGCTTCATGTCATGACCTTTTATAAAACATTTGTTTACAATTATGCTCTCTTAAATGTATTGCTCTTCTCGAACCTCGTTTTACCACTTCATTAGATATGTTTAAATTTTTCAACTAAAAATGACATCTTTTTCCAACGAACTTTTATAATCCCTTCCTTCTAAACATTCATGACAGCATCAACAAGGAAATTTAAATTATGCAAAGGCTGGGCTTGAACTCAGGTCCTCTTTGCTGAGAACAGCTTCTCTGTGGCTTAAAAATCCTTCCCTGCCTTTCCTGAAGGGAGTTAAAAAAAAAAAAAAAAAAAAAAAAAAAAAAGAGTCACAAGAGGAATCCAGACTGCATTGCCCCAGGCGTCCTATCTTTAGTCTGGGCACCTTCAGCTTCACAGAATTATTAAGGATTGCAAGGAACTGGGGAAGTTATTTAGTACAATGACTTTCTTTCTTACACATCTTCACCTTATGCCTTTTCTTCCAGTCCTGACCCCGTCTCTAGGGAGCCCCTAAGTATCTCATTTCTTTTGGAGACTCGAAAAAGAATTTCTAGCACAAGAAGCAGCAGTCTCAGCTTCGCTTTTCAAGCTTTGGCCTCCTAGTCCTGAGAGCTAACGGACCTGGCACATGAGCACTCACCCCTTTGTGACTACCATTGGTTCCAGGCGTGTAATCTGGCAAACGCATGCGCAGTCCACTTACCTTCCAACCTTCTCTACTGTGGAATTGGTTATAACTGCTGCGCATTCACGGGTTCCTCTGACCTTCAGTTATTAAATTTTTCTTTAACTCTAAGCTAGACTTCAGAGTAGGCTGAGGGACCAAGAGAGGCCTTCCTCACGAGTTCTCACAAATCATTTAAGCTTGTCACTGGGATGAAGAAGATTTTTAATTTTGACAACAAGAAAGGGCAGTCTCCATCTTGTTCCTTCACCACCCCGCAGAGAGACTGTGGAGCCCGAGCATCCGACCCCAACGCAGGATATCTCATCAGGGATAAAGACCTTGGGAAGCTTCACAAAGCTGCCTGGATTGGGGATGTGGCAAAGGTGCAGAAGCTGCTGCTTCTTAGAAAGCACGGCGTAAACGATTTGGATAAAGTGAAGCGGACTCCTCTACACCTCGCTTGTGCTAATGGGTACCCTGATGTTGTGTCTCTCTTAGTAGAAAGAAAATGCAAGCTAAACTTGTGCGACAACGACCGTAGAACACCTTTAATTAAGGCGGTACAGTGTCAGCAGGAGGAATGTGCAACAATCCTGCTTGAGCATGGTGCGGACGCTAATCTTGTGGACTCCAACAACAACACTGCACTTCACTATGCTGCCTCTGGTCTGAACAAAGCCATAGCAACAAAGCTTCTTAAACATCAAACTGATATTGAAGCAAAAAACAAGGAAGGCTATACACCACTTTTGCTTGCAATTACAGAAAATAACCCTGATATGGTAGACTTTTTTTTAAAAAATGGAGCAAACGTGAATGCCACAGATAAGTCTAAAAGAACAGCCCTCATGATTGCTGTTAGCAGTGAACCAACAATCATAGTCACTCTTCTTCTTCAATGTGAAGCTATTGACCTCTCTTGCCAAGATATATATGGATGGACAGCTAAGGACTATGCTATTGTCAGTGGTTATCCTATCCATAGCCAAGTGATTAATCAATATGAAATACGTAAGCAACGTAATCAGTACCTTTCACTCCAAATCAGCTGTTCAGAGAGGGCTTCTGGTCCCGAATTTACTTTGTATGGACCTGCCCTGGACAAAGAAGATTCTGTTCGTCTTTTGAAAATTCAGGCTACCGTTCTCACTGAAAGATCAGTAAAACTTAAAAAAACAGGATGTACCCAACTCACAAGAAAAGTTAAGAGTTTAGAAAATATGATTACTGGATTACAGGAAGAATTGTCAAAAACAAGAGAAATGAAATCCCAATCTGAGCATCATAACATTGAATGGTGCAGAGAACCCTGTAGACCCAGGTTTAAGAAGAGTGAGATGGTCAAAGACAACTTATTGGAAGCAGAGTGTCAGAGCTTTGCAAGAAAGAATTCTGAATAATCATCTTTTGAAACAGAAGGAAATAGAAGAAACTTGTTCCAAAATGTTTCAGAGTTCTGAGGTTCCTGATAGTCATGAAAAAAATGTCTGCTGCCTGAAAAGCAAATCCCACAGGATGAAATTGTCGATCTTAAGGTGGAACCAGAAAATAAAAATTAAGGAACAGGAAAAGTAAAATGTAACAGAAAATGAAGTTTTAAAATAAAAGAATGAAAAGCTTCAAAAGGAATGAAAACTGAAACATTAACAGAAACATCTTTCAGTACAGTTGACAAGTAAATATTCTGACAATTGAGAATGCAATGCTGGACTCTAGATTGGAGGGGAAAAACAAAACAGATACATACTACACATCAAAATTGAATCAAACCCTTCCCATATAAATCCTGCTATTCTTGATAATGCAGTCAAACATACAATGTAGAACTTGGCAATATGTTTCAATGAAAACAATATCAGTGGCTTCATTTACAGGACAAACTAAGATATAACAATGATGTCCTTAAGAATTTTCTAAAGCTGAAAGTAAAGATAATAGTTTAGAAAATGAGCCAAGTATGTGATTTCCTCAGAGAAAAGACTAATTTTAGAAAGCACACAGAAAAAATCAAACAGAATGGCTCCTATAGTCACAGCGGTCTACAAATGAATTAGAAGATCATAACAAAAATTCCAAGTACCATCTATCTTCAGAGTCTATGCTTTTGCACAGACTGGCCCCCTTTATCCCATGAATGATCTCCCTCCTCGCTTCCACCTCTTGCAATACCCAGCTCCACTCAAAGCTTACTCATAAAAGCACTACTTTTCTGTATTCTTCTAATACCTTTCTTAACTTACGTTGTATTTACTCTAAATATACTACATACATTTATTTACCTGTATGTATTGTTTTATTCTAGTAATATAGAATATCTGAGGATTGGAGGGGAAAGGGTAAAATACAAAGTGAAATAGAGTAGATGGATTGGTGATATGAAGCAAATTAGACACAACAGTAACAAATCAACTAGACATCTAGTACATCCTTTATCAAGGATTTATTTTAAAACAAGGACAGAAGTTTTGCAAAATGGAAAGACATAGCTGGCTATGAAAGGATTATTATCATAACAATTAACAAGGTTTAGTCTTTTTTTAAAGAAAGGTGGTATTTTGTCCATAATAGAAAATGGAAGGTAGTGAATGTTTAGTTGAATGTGGGTAACATTTTAAAGACAAATACACCTATAAAAAGACTGTTCATGTAGGAAGAATGAAAATTAGCAAATGGAAAATTCAAATAGAAGTACTCTAAAGCAATGGGCAACATCATTTACACAGCACTTTAAGGTTTGTGCTATGTCTTTCCATGCTTTGTTAATGTCATTTTTTTACAATGATGCAAGAATATAAATGCATAATATTCTGTACTTAAGAGGCAGGGAGGCCTGAATTCAAATTCATATTGAGAAACTATATGACTGTGGGTACATCACTTTTTTTCTGCCTCAGTTTCCTCCTCATAAGGTGAAGATGAGGAAATCCAGAAAGGTCATGCTACTTAAACCCTTGAAATCTGATTTATAAGGTCACACAAGTGAAACTCATCCTGTGATTTTATGGTTCCATGAAGGTAAGGTGAAGAATTACTATTTCTATTTGCTTTGTTTTACCCCTCCATTGCAAACTCTAGAAAATGAAAAT
>JAJPUD010011627.1:28388-51075 GCA_023553655.1 Myrmecobius fasciatus
ATAGAATGAAACAGTTAACATTGTAGATGACTACAGATAGAATTCTCAACGCAACTCACCTTCATGAGATAGAATCATAGAATTAAAAAATCAGATAAAAGGGTTATTAAAGGTCATCTGGACCAATACTTTTTTTTCAAAATTTCACCACTCAACTGAAACTGAACTCTCTGACATCACAAATGATTGCTTAATCACTTTTTTTTATTAAAGCTTTTTATTTGCATAACATATGTATGGGTAGTTCCCCAGCATTGATCTTTACAAAGCTTTCCATTGCAAATTTTACCCCCAGTCCCCTCCCCTCCCCTAGATGGCAGGAAGTCCACAACATGTTAATAATGTTGAAATACTTGACAAGTTACGCAAGAAAAATCCTATCTACAAGAAAAAAAAAAGAAAATCAGAGAAGGCAACACAATGCAAGCAAATATCAATAGAGATCATGGAAATGTTACGTTGTGGTCCATATTTCATATCCCTCTCTCTGGGTGATTGGTTAATTACTAAAAGTAATGGTCTTAGTCATTATTTTTCTTTACCTCTTTCAGCTTTTGACATATAATACTACCTTTTCCTAAACAATCTTTGCTGCTTTGCTGACATGCATCTTACTTTTCTCACTCTAGTTCCCCACATGCTCCCTAGTTTTTGTTACAAGGACTTGATTCAGTTCCTCTACCTCTTCTTAAAACTTTTGTCTTCCTTTATTCAATCTCTCCATGTATAGGATTACAATAAGTTCAATTAATTCAATTTAGTATTTTGATCACATGAAAGCAATTTATATTGTGTCATTTGATCCTGACATGAATCATACGGCATAGATAATGTAATTATACCTTTTTGGTACAGATTTTGACACTGAGGAAAATGAAATAACATCTAAGCAGATAAATCAAAACTCTTATGCCAATATATCTTTTCTGATTTCAAATTCTATACCATCAACTGCCTTTTAGAAATTTCCCATAGATACCTAAAACTCAACTTGTGTAACTCACTTTTATGAAATGCTTATAGGGTGTCTTACAAAATTTGGCTTGATGATATTCAATAATATGCAATTATACATATATATGTATACATATATATGTATATATATGAATGCATTTCTGGATTAACTTTTTCTGTATCTTCTGTTGGCCTTCATGCATCATCTGCAACTTCTGTAATCCCCCCCCAAAAAAAATTCTCATTTAATTTCTTGCATCAATCCAAGATATATCTCAATTATAATGGGAAAAGTTGCAATGAAAAAAATTTACTACACTGAAACTCTCAACACCTCTTAATAGGATTATTGAAATAGCCTCTTAATAGTTATTCTAGCTTCCAGTATCCTATGTATAGGAGATAAATAAGCTTCATAGGGCACAGGGCTAGCTACATTTCTTCCTGACTTTAGATTTCTCACAGGCTTCTTACTCCTCCTAGAATAAAATTGAACTTCTCTAGTATAAAAAAGAAAAATCCTCCACTGTCTTATTCCAATTTAGTTTTCTAATTGTTTAATATTACTTCTCCTAGCATACTGTTCATTTTAACCAAGCTAGCCCATGTCTTTCCTAATTTTTGTATTTAGGCTTCCCACAATGCCTGAAATTAACAATGTCATTTTCACTTCTGCCTCTTAGAATTCCTAGCTTAATTCATTGGGGTTTTATTTCCTGCTTGAAAATTTTCCTTATCTACTCAATTATTAATGCTTTCCCCTGAATTAAATTACACTGTGTTTACTTAGCTGGAATACAAGATTTTTCATTCTCACCCTCACAGGAGAATGAAAGCACCTTGGTCAATGCCTGTTTGGTTACTTCCATTTAAGGACACTCAAGACAACTATTCCCTCAAAAATCTCCCTACTGCCTTTTTTTTTTTCAATTGATCTAGTAGTTTTTTTTCCCCAATTACATAGGGAAAAATAGCTTTAACATTCATTTTTAAAATATTGTCTAAAAATGTCTTCCCTTTTCTCTAACCTCCTTGAAAAAGGCAAGCAATTTTATATAATTGCACATGTGCAGTCATGCAAAACAAATTTTTATATTGTGAAAGAGTACAGACCAAAACAAAAAAACAGCTCCCCCTCCAAATGAAAGACAATAAAAGTGTCATTCTGCATTGATTCCATCAGTTCTTTCTCTGCAAAGGGACAACATTTTTCATCAAAGGTCCCTTAGAATTGTCTTGGATTATTTTATTGCTTAGAATAGCTAAGTTATTATCATGTACAATGACCTGGATCATTTCATATCCATGTATATCTTCATGTATATCTTTTTAAGTTTTTTTTGTCTGAAAACAAGTTTGTCATTTCTTTTAGTGTAATAGTATTTCATATACCAATGATATACTAGTAATTGGTCAGTCATCCCACAATTTTTGTGCATCCCCTCAATTTCTAATTCTTTACCACCACAAAAAGAACTGCTATGGATATTTATGTACACATACTTCCTCTTCCTTTTAAAAATGTTCTTGTGAGATAATTTTAAAAATGGATAAGAACCTATATGGACAAAAATGTTTATAGCAACTCATCTTGTGGTATTAAAAAATGAGAAATTACAGGATAATGGCTGAACACACTATGGTATATGAATGGAATGATATTCCATAAGAAATGAACAGATTAAGGGGAAAAAAACCTGGAAAGACTTACATGATTGTAAATGTTTAACATATATCATTGGGGAGAATATATTAAAGAGGGGAGAAAGGGAAGAAAACATTTAGAATGCAAAATTTTGTAAAAGTGAATGCTGAAAACTTTTTTATTGTAATTAGGGAAAAAATACTATTAAGTGTTTGTGTGAGGGTGGGGAATCTCTTTGGGAGACAAACCCAGTAATGTTATGGCTAGATCAAAGAATATGGTTTTATTGCCTCTATGGTCTCATGATTTATTTTTACTGTTTAGCTTTTTATGTTTCTCTAGAGTCTTTTATTTAAAGTCAAATTTTCTATTCAGTTCTGGTCCTTTCATTAAGAGAGCTTTGAATCCCTTATTTGAATATAATCACTGAAGGATTATACTCAATTTTGCTGGATAGATAATTCTTCATTGTAATCTTAATTACTTTGCCATCCAGAATATCAATTCCAAAACCTTTGATTTTTTAATGTAGAAGCTTGTTAAATGTTGTATTATCCTGACTCTATACCCATAATACTTGAAGTTTTTGCTGTTGTTGTTGTTGTTGTTTTTGTTGTTGTTGTTGTTGTTTTGTTTTGTGTTTTTCTGGCTGCTTGAAAATTTTTCACCTTGACTTCCAGCTGTGGAATTTAGCTATAATTTTCCTGGGAGCTTTCCTTTGGGGATGTCTTTCAGAAAGTAATTGGTAAATTCTTTCCATTTCTATTTCATTCTGTGGTTGTAAACTATCAAGGAAGTTTTCCTCGATAATTTCCTGAAAAAATGACTTCTAGGCTCTGTTTTTAATGATGGCTTTCAGGTAAGGTAATTTTTGAATTATTTCTCCTAAATCTATTTTCCAGGTTGATTGTTTTTCTAGTGATATATTTTATATTATCTACTGTTTTTCAATCTTTTGATTTAATTTTCTTTTTTCTTGAAGTTTCAGAAGGTAATAGTTTTTACTCGTTCAATTTTAATTTTAAGGAATTATTGTCTTCACTGACAATTTGTACTTTTTCATTTGGCCAGCTGTTCTTTCTAAGAACTTCTTGAGTGCATTCTTGTGCCTCTTTTTATAATTTTGTTTATCTTTTTAAAGTTATCTTCAGTATTTTTTGTGCCTCTTCAACTAAGCTTTTGAGTTTTTGAACAAGATTTTCTTGCATCACTCTCATTTACTTTTACCATTTGAATTTTTAAATCATTTTTGAACTTTATCATAAATTTATATTTAGTAAGGATAATATGTGGAAATCTGATTTTCATTTTTATCTAACTTTGTTTTCTTCTGATTTTGTATTTTAATTTTTCTCTTTCATCATGGTAAGTTTTTAGGTTTATGATATTTTATTACTGTTGTTGAAGTTATTTGTTCATTTTCTGTCTATTTTTGACCTTAAAAAATAATGTTACACTTTGTTCCCAAGGTTGGAAGGACACTGCCAGTTCTCTGGTTTTCTATAACACTGTTTACAGAGCTTTTGTAAGTTTTGTATGTTTTCAGTTTTTCCAAGGTGATAAAATCTAAGAAAAGACGTATTTACTCTTCTCCTGGACTGTGTTCTGATCTGTTTCACCACAAGCAGTCTCTTTCACTCTAGACCTCTTAACAAAGTTCCAACTCCATTGTGGCCACAATCTTTCATGCACTATTAGTGCTCCTCCTGCTCTGGAACTATGACCCCTGACTGTACCTAGATCCAACTATGGGCAATGAAACATAAATGTTATCCCAGTGAAAGAAGAATGATCCATGTAATCTCCTTACCACTTGTTTGACCTCCTTACCATCTATGGTTTCTTTGAGAGCTTCAGAAGCTATTGCTGCAGATTCATTTGCCCCCAAGGCCTTCTGCTATCTTGTTGGCCTTGGCTGTGCAGAACTGTGATCAGCTTCACCCTGGCACGACAGACCATTTTTTTGCTAACATAAATTGTCTTGGCCTAGAAAATTGTTTTGTCCTAGACTTTTGTGGGTTCTGCTGTTCCAGAATTCATTTTGCAGCATGTCTGTATGTCTGTCTGTCTATCTATCTATATCTGTGTCTTTGTGACCACAAAGCACAGTAGGCATTTAATAAATGCTTCTTGAGTATACTTAAATGGAGAATCAAAACCAAAGGTCATATTTCCCAATGCTTTTGTAGCTGAACTTAATCTGCCATATTCTAAAGTAAGTAGATACAGATTATAATGCCATGCTTTTAGTATTGTGCCATAAGAACACATTTCTCTTGGATCACTAATCTGACATAGCCCATTATTTCACAGAACTACATTTACAATATTTAATTGCAAACAATTTCAACTCATTTTCTTTATTACTCAATTGAAAATTTCATGGAGCCTAAGACTTTATATAATCTTCTCAAGTCTTAACAGAACTCTATATTTTGTCAGGTTGTTTAGAAGACTGAATACTCCATGAAAATTTGGTACACTGTTTCCCTCTTATATTCTACATCAATTATTGTTGGTTTGTTTTCCTATAAAAATCAAATACTTCAACTGGAGACTTAAAATGTAAATAAAATTCTATGATAAAGAATGTTAGCATTTTTGCATTAAAAAAGCAAGGAATAAATGCCATTTAAGACATTTCTGTACTTCAATTATAAATTCCATAGTAAAGACTATAAAATGACTGTAATTTTTCTCCAGTGGAAAACTTTTCTAGTTCATTTACATTCTAACCATTTCTTCTTCATTGATTAATTACATGATGTTTACCTTTATTTACAAGAGTTATCTTCAAAATGTGTATAAGCATTGCTCCATACTTTAACTAGAGAGCTTTAATTTAAAGTCTATGTCTGGGCCTTCTATCTGGCCACATTCTATTAGGAAAAAAAAATTATTATTTTCTAGTGGTGATTGGATAAGCTTTTGAGAAAATAATGAAATCATAATTAATAAATAATTGCCATAACGATTAGTATCTTTCTTTTTTTCAGTACTTCAGACAACATGATTGATTTGTCATGCACTTATCATTATATTGCTTTATATTTTTTACAATTTCCACTTTATCTATTTGGAGGAAAATAGCTATTTTAATCTTCTGTAGGATGAAGACCAATTAAAATCTTCTAAATTCAAATTCCAAATAAATAAGCTAATGTATCTCATGTAGCTTTATTTTCTAATGTGACTCTGAACCTGAAGAATATTTTCTGACATAATAATCATATGCAATTTGAGAATATTTGTAGCAAAATGCCCCTCTGTCAAATTTTTTCACCTACTTGTCATGTCTGACTTCTAAGTGCATCTTTAACTTCCAATTTAATATAGGTCATTTTATTTAAGATTTATCAAATTAATGGAATCAACACAAATGAAAGGATATGTAAAGAAAGAAATAGAAATAATAAAAATTCTCAATTCCCATTCCCAAAATAGTAGAGCAAATTAACAGCCTTAGAGTACTCCTAGGAGTGACCTTATGTCATGAATCATGAGTTTCCTAACAAAGTTCTGCTCACACAAACTTTTGACATTAACACAGGTGTGTGTTACTGAGATCACCAAAAGAAAAGATAATTGTATTTTCTTTATACCTTGACCAGTTGCCTGCTCATTTTGCACAGCTCCCTGTGCTGGATAGTATCAAGACTTGTAACCCACAGCTATTATTTTTTCATGGTACCTATTTTAATAAGAATTATATTTCCAAACAAGATAGGTTCCTGGCTATTGCTCAGAACACTTGAAAGTTTAGACTTGTCTTTGCCCAACCTGGCTATATAGAGAACATTTGAACTATGGTGACACAGGCTTTGCATCTCAACAAATATTACTAGTTATAGATAGATATATAGATTACATGGATAGATGGACAGAGCAAGGATTCTTTTTAGGAGGTGGTATTTATTATAATAGTTTTTCAATTTTTGAAATACCCACAAAGATAGTTTTCAATATTTGCTTAACCAAAACCTTGTGTTCCAATTTTCTTGTCCCTTCATCTTTCCATCTGCCTCTGCTAGACAGCAAACAATCTACTATGGACTAAATATGTCCAGTTCTTCTCAACATATTTGTCATGTGCAAGAAAAATATCAATAGGGGAAAAACAACAAAAACATTCCCACCAAAAAAATGAAAACACTATGCTTTGATCCATATTCAATATCATTCTCTTTTTTAATACGATGAATCCTTCCACCACAAGTTGGAACTGTCCTGACTCACCTTATTGTTCAAAAGAGCCAAATCGATCACATTTGATCATCACACAATCTTCTTGTTATATACAATGTTCTCTCAGTTGCACTCATTTCACTTAGCATCAGTTCATGTAAGTCTTTCCAGACTTTTCTGAAATCAGCCTGCTCAACATTTCTCATAGAAACATATTTAATTACATCCATATATCATAACTTATTCAACCATTCCTCAACCAATGGGTATCCACTCAAATCTCCAGCCATTTCCACTACAAAAAGGGCTGATACAAAGTAATACACATGTAGGGTCCCTTTCCCTCTTCCATGATCTCCCTGGGCTACAGACTCTACAGTAAAGACAATCCTGGATCAAAGGGTATGTCTAGCTCAATAGCCCCTTGGCACAGTCCAAAATTGTGCTCCAGAATGGTCGGACTAGTTCACAACTTCAACAGTATACCAGTGTCCCAGTTTTCCCACATCCTCTCCAATACCCATCATTACCTTTTCTTGTCATCTTAGGCAGTCTGAGAGGTGTGAAGTGGCACCTCAGATTTGTCTTAATTTGCATCTTTTCTATCAATAGTGATTTAGAACATTCTTTTTACAGGATTAGAAATGGCTCTAATTTTATTGTCTGAAAACTTCACATTCCATGACCATTCATCAATTGGGGAATGGCTTGTGAGTTTTTAAACAAATTAGAAACCACCCAATGGGTAATAAAGGCTGAGTGAGGGTGAATTCTATATATTGATGACAAAATTGTGCAGAAATATAATACAATACATCATCAGACTGACTGGAAAAGATGTATATATATATGTATATGTATATATATATATATATATATATGTATGTATGTATGTATGTCTTTTACTGAGAGAGAAGGGGTAGTTTTTGTCTTCCGTTGGGAGCCACCCAATGTCAGATCTAGGCAAATGTCCCCAATATATGCTAAGCGCTGGAAAGACAAAACATAGACAAGAATAACGCTGGTGCAAGAGGTTTGTGATTCACCATCCTTGAATGAAGGGCACAAATCTGATCCATCAAAGTGTCACAATATATCAAATCATGGGTAAAGCCAACAGGCCCTCTAAAGCCATGCCCAAAAGCATAGCTGTAGTTTGTTGGGATAACTACTGTCAAAGATCCAATTCGCAATTCTTTTAGAGTTCATAACTCCATTTTATGAATGATGAGTAGACACTGGGAAAACCAATATGCCCAAGATGATCTACATCATTTCTTTTTAAGTATTCTGGGATTTTTCAAGCAAATAGCTCCCCAAGGAGGGAAAAATATGCGTTTGCACAAAAACAAAAAGCAAGCAAAAATATTGTCACCTCTTAAGAATTAAGAATCTAGCACATTTTAGCATTAAATCTAAAATTCATAATTATTAGACTCCTGTAATCTCAAGAGTTGGAAGAGAATTCATAGACCACCAGTTTAGCTTATACTTGCACACGAATTTCAACTAAGTTATACTGGACAAGTTATTTGGTTTCTGCATGAAAATCTTTAGTAATGAAGAAATCATCACCTACCAAAGAAATCCATTTTCCACTTTTTAATAGCTCTATTAGGAAGCCCTTGTTTAGTAAATTTTTATGCCAACATACATACATACATACATACAAACTCTTCAAATACTTGGAGACAGTCAAAACAACCCCCCCCCCAGACTTCAGGCAAAACAGCTTTAGT
This sequence comes from Myrmecobius fasciatus, assembly GCA_023553655.1. Taxonomy (NCBI): domain Eukaryota; kingdom Metazoa; phylum Chordata; class Mammalia; order Dasyuromorphia; family Myrmecobiidae; genus Myrmecobius; species Myrmecobius fasciatus. The sequence goes on from JAJPUD010011627.1 coordinate 36,912, forward strand.
TCATTCAACATACTGTTAATATAAAGTAGTTTCAAGGCTCCTAATTTTCTTGGTTACTTTCTTCTGATCCCGTTCCAGTCTGTCAAAGTTCTTTCTCAAAGGTAGCAGCCATGTAAAGAATGGTATGTTCAGCATAAATTACAAGGGGGTCTATATCCACTTTTATTCAAGACACTATGCAGCCTAATCCATGAACACAGATAGCTTTCATCTTACATGGTTGATTCAAATTAGTTAAAAGACTGCTAATCTCACCACCATATTCATTTTATATGAATTAATAAATCATATTTTCCCTTTACTATTTTTATGCAGTCATCTGTTTTTATTTTTAACTGTTACATGTATATCTAATTCTTTTAATTAGGCTCAGTTTATTATTCTAGCATGACATCTATGGATTCCAATTTTATCATCAATAGGATATCCGAATCCCAAATTCACATTAACTCCAAACATGAAAAGTACACCATGTATACTTTAATTTTTGTAACTGGTAGAGATATGAAAGAGAATGGGCCAGAGAAAAATCCCTGGGGTATTCTGCCAGAAATCTTCAAATCCATTTCCATTCTTCTGATTCTGTTCCTCAATTAAATTCTGAACTTATATAGGGATACCATCATCTAAACCATACTTTTTTTCCATTTTTCCAGGATCACAGAGCTAGAACTGGAAGGTATTTCAGGGACTATATAGTCCAACTCCCTTCATTTTTTCAAGTAAAATGTTTTAGTGAGGCCTGTGTATATATTATCCACAAGGATATTATTCTGTTAAAATCCTCTGTCATTTTCTGATGCTCTCTCTACTAGATTGCTGCTGGACCACTTGGTCATGTTATTTGTTTTTCAATTTCATTTTTAAAGCTTTTTCATATGGATAGTTTTCAAAATTTAACCTTGCAAAACCTTGTATTCCAAATTTTTATCCCTCCCTTCCCCCACTCCCTCCTCTAGACTGTGTGCAATCTAATATATGTTAAATATGTACAATTTTTCTATACATATTTCCACAATTATGCTGCATAAGAAAAATTCAATCAGAAAGGGAAAAAATGAGAAAGAAAATGAAGTAAACAGCAAAAAAGGTAAAAATACTATGCTGTGATCTACATTCAGTCCCCACAGTCCTCTTTCTGGATGCAAATGGCTCTCTCCATCATAAGACTATTGGAATTGTCCTGAATCACCTAATTGCTAAAAAGAACCATTTCCATCAGAATTTATCCAGGATTTGTTAAATGTTATGTGTTAAGTCTTATACCAAGGTTAGAAAATATGAAAACAAGAAGAGAATACATTTGTCTGAGAAGGAGTTACATCTTTATAATGGAAGAAAATACATAAAAAAGAACTGGAAAGGAAGGGAGCAAATATGTATATGACTTTCAGTTTCCTAGAAAATATAATAGTGGTATTGTTCTGAACAAGATAAGATCAAAGGTAACCTATTAGAAATTAGTTTCCTAAAGTCAGAGTACAGGTTATGGTGAGAGGAGAATGAGTATGGAGTACAGACAAGAAAATAGGGCTAATTAGGATTGAGACAGAAGAAATGTAAAAACTTTAAATAAAAATGAATTGATAAAAGTAAACAAAATGGATTAATGGAGACAAATTATGTTCTTTAATACATTGAAATAACAAGAATTTGTAGTGAAGCTTCTAAAAAGTAGGGGGAAATATCGGTCATCTAATGGTTTATTGCACATATTGCAATCATTTTTGAGTTTTATATGGCCTGGGATAGATCTACCATAACTGCTAATGCTGAAAGTTTATTTCATAAATTATATAATATCAACATTCATTAAAAGCAGATATTGAAAATTAAAGAGGCTCTTTATTTACATGAAGGTCACTTTCTCATTATGTTAGGTTATTAGCAACACAATAAAGGAAATGTGTGAGATTTTATGACACAATGGAAATAACAGCATACAACTGACTTTTGGCAGCTTTTGGAAAGTTGTGAATTTTTGGCATCACCATTTTTCTTTCATGTCTAGGCTATTGTCCTTGAATCTTCCTTTCACCTCTACCTCCTGACTTTTCTAACTTTTCCCAGACTAAGGTAAAAATTTTCTACAGGAGGCCTTTGTCAGTGCTAGTGCTTTCCCATAATTTTCAGCATGTATATATCTTGTTTGTATATTTGTATGTTGTCTTTCTCTTAGAATTTGTTCCTGAAACATAGTAAGTACTTGATGATTAATTGTTGGGTAACAATACTGTTAAGGGACAGATTGCCACATCTGATACCATCATAAATATATTTAAAGTTATAATTCAGAAAAATTAAATTTTATACCTGTCTAATGTTAATAAAATTTGGTCATTTTACTTACACATTCTGGTACATCAAAAAGACAAGAGTTCATATACACAGTTTTGCCCTATTTCATAACAACAACTAGCTTAATGGTACTTAAAAGATATATTACTTTACAAAGAAACAAAGTTTTACAATAAATCACATTTCTGAAAAGTTAGATACAAAATACTTGTCTAGAAATCTGGAAGAATTCTGAATACAAGGTACTTAATGAAAAAAATGCCAATGGTGATGGCCTAGCTGTGCCAGAATTAAATATTATAAAGTTGCAGTTTTGAAATTTTTTTTGGTACTAGAGCCACCATCAGTGGAATAGGTTAGGTTAGGTTCAGAGGACAAAATAGCGAATGATTACACTAATCAAATGTTTGACAACCCAAAAGATCCCAGCTTTTGGGATAAAACTCACTATTTGACAAAAACTGCTGGGAAAATTGGAAACTAATATGATAGAAATTAGACATTGACCTACACGTTAAAACTGTATACTAAGATAAGGTCACAATGGGTTCGTGATTTAGACAGAATGATATTATAAGCAAATTGAAAGAAGAAAGGATAGGCTCTCTCTCATATTTGTGGAAAAGAAGGAATTTGTGGCCAAAGAAGAACTTCAGTACATCTTGGAATGCAAAATGCCTAATTTTGATCACATTAAGTTAAAAAGAATTTTGTACAAACAAAACCAATGCACACAAGATTAGGAGGGAAGCAATAAAATGGGGGAGAAATTTTACATTCAAGGGTTCTGATAAAATCTTCCTTTCTTAAATTTATAGAAAATTTACTCAAATTTATATGAATTCAAGCCATTCTTCAACTGATAGACAATTTTCTGTTTCTAGTATTTTTTTTTTTAGTTGAGTTTCTAGGGTTCTCTTAGTATACCATCATGTCATCTGCAAAGAGTGATAATTTGGTTTCCTCATTACCTACTCTAATTCCTTTAATCTCTTTTTTCTTCTTTTACTGCCAAAGCTAACATTTCTAATACAATATTAAATAGTAATGGTGGCAGTGGGCAGCCTCGTTTCACTCCTGATCTTATTGGGAATGGTTCTAGTTTGACTCCATTACATATGATGCTTGCTGATGGTTTTAATTAGATACTACTAATCATTTTAAGGAAAAGCCCATTTATTCCTATACTCTCTAGTGTTTTTAATAGGAATGGGTGTTGGATTTTATCAAAGGGATAGACAATTTTCTGATGAAGAAATTGAAACCAATTCTAGTCACTATTGATCAGAGAAATGCAAATTAAGACAACCCTAAGGTACCCCTACATACTTCTCAGATTGGCTAAGATGACAGAAAAAAAAATGAATGTTGCAAGGGATCTGGTAAAATTGGGACTAATACACTGGTGATGGAGTTGGTAACTGATCCAACCTTTCCGGACAGCAATTTGAAACTAAGTCCAAAGGGAATTATTCTATAAGAAATGATCAGCTGGATGATTTCAGAGAGACCTGGAGAGACTTATATGAACTGATGTTAAGCGAAGTTTCTTATAGAACAATAATATTCCATAACATTCATATACCGTAACTTGTTTAGCTATTCTCCAATTGAGTTTTCCAGTTTCCAGCCACTATAAAGAGGGATGCCACAAACATTTTTGCACACATGGGTTCCTTTCTCTCCTTTAAGATCTCTTTGGAATATAGGCCCAGTAGTAACACAGTTGGGTTAAAGGGTATGCACAGTTTGATAGCCCTTTGAGCATAGTTCCAAATTTCTGTTTAGAATGATTGGATTAGTTCATATAATATCCCAGGTTTCCCACAGCCTTTCCAGCATTCATCATTGTCTTTTCCTGTCATATTAACTAATCTGCTGAGGCAGCTAATTGGTGCAGTGGATAGAGCACCAGCACTGAAGTCAGGAGGACCTGAGTTTAAGTCTTGTCTCAGACAATTAACACTTCTTAGCTGTGTGACTCTGGGCAAGTCACTTAACCCCCAATTGTCTCAGCAAAAAAACAAATATACATATATATTGCTTGAATTCTTATAAATTTCAGTTAATTCTCTACATGTTTTAAAAACTGAGGGCAGTATCAGAATCTTGAAGGTAATTTTTTTCCCCAGTTTATTCCTTTCCTTCTAATTTTGTCTGTTTTGGTTTTGTACCAAACCTTTTAAACTTAATATCATCAAAATTATCCACTTTGCATTCACTAATATACTCAAGTTCTTTGGCCACAAATTTCTTCTTTCTCCACAGATCTCAGAGATAAACTATGCTTTGTTTTACTAATTTGCTTATATTATCACTATGTCTAAATCTTGAACCCAATTTGATCTTACTTTGGCATAGCATATTATGTGTGGGTCAATGCCTAGTTTCTGCCACAGTAATTTCCAATTTCCTCTATAGTTTTTATCAAAAAGTGAGTTCTTGTCCCAAAAGCTGAGGTCTTTGGGTTTGTCAAACACTAAATTAATATAGTCATTGACTCTTTTGCCCTGTGAACCTAACCTATTCAACTGATTGACTACTTTATTGACTATTCTATTTCTTAGCCAGTACCAAATGGTTTTGATGACCACTGCTTTATAGTACAGTTTTAGACCTGGTACAGCTAGGCCACTTTCGTTTGCATTTTATTTCATTAATTCCCTTAAAATTTTTGAACTTTGGTTTTTCCAGATGAATTTTGTTATTATTTTTCTGCCTCTGTGAAATAATTTCTTGGGTGTTTGATTGGTGTGGCACTGAATAAGAACATTAATTTAGTTAGTATTACCATTTTTATTATATTAACTCGGCCTACCCATGAGCACTTGATATTTTTCCAAGAGATTAGATCTGACTTTATTTGTGTGGAAAGTGTTTTGTAATCATGTTTATATAGTTCTTGATTTTGCCTTAGCAGGTAGGCTCCCAAATATTTTATATTATCTATAATTATTTTAAATGAAATTTCTCTTTGTATTTCTGGCTGTTGGACATTGTTGGTAATATGTAAAAATGCTGGTGATTTATTTCATATCCTGCAACTTTGCTAAAGTTGTAAAATGTTTCTAGTAATTTTTAGTTGATTCTCTAGGATTATCTAAGTATACCTGTCATGTCATCTACAAAGAAAGATAATTTGGTTTCCTCCTCATCTATTCTAATTTCTTTAATCTTTTTTTCTTCTCTTATTGCTGGAGCTAGCATTTTTTTTTTGCTTTTTGCTGAGGCAATTGGGATTAAGTGACTTGCCCAGGGTCACACAGCTAGGGAATGTTAAGTGTCTGAGACCAGATTTGAACTTAGGTCCTCCTGACTTCAGGGCTGGTGCTCTATCCACTGCGCCACTTAGCTGCCCCCAGGAGCTAGTGTTTCTAATACAATATTAAATAGTAATGGATGATTGGCAAACTTGTTACGCCCCTGATTTTTTTGGGAATATTTATACTTTATCCCCATTACATCTGATGCTTGCTGTTGACTTGACAAAATTGATTATTTTGAGGAAAATTCCATTTATTCTTATACTCTCCCTAGTGTTTTAATAGGAATGTGTCAAATTTTGTTAAATGCTTTTTTTGCATCTATTAAGATAATCCTGTGATTTTCCTTAGTTTGTTATTGATATAGTCAATTATGCTAATAGTTTTCCTATTATTGTATCAGCCCTGCATTTCTACTATGAATCCTACTTGGTCATGGTGCATTTTCCTGGGGATAAATTGTTTTTTTATCTCTTCCCTAATGTTTTATTTAAGATTTTTCATCAATATTCATTAGGGAAATTGGTTTATAATTTTCTTTCTCTGTTTTGATCCTACTGGGTTTAGGTATCAGCACTATATCTGTGTCATAAAAAGAATTTCGTAGGATTTCTTCTTTCTTTATTTTTCCAAAGACTTTGCATAATATTGGAATTAATTGTTCTTTAATTGTTGCTAGACGTCACATGTAAATCCATCTGACCCTGGAGAATTTTTTCTTAGTGTATTCAGTAATGGTTTGTTCAATTTCTTTTTATAAAATGGGACTAATTAATTAATTTGTTTGTTACTTTTGTTATTCTGGGCAATCTGTATTTATGTAAATATTCATCCATTTTACTTAGATTGCCATATTTACTGGCATATAGTTGGGCAAAATAATTCCTGATTATTGCTCCAATTTCCTTTTCATTGGTGGAAAGTTCTTCCTTTTCATTTTTGATACTAACAATTCAATTTTCTTCTTTTATTTTTCAGATCAAATGAACTAAAATTTTATCTATTTTGTTGTTTTTTCCAAAAACCAGTTCTTAGTATTGTTTATTAGATCAAAGATTTTAAATTTTAATTTTATTTATCTCCCCTTTTATTTTCACAATTTCAAATTTGCTATTTACTTGGGAGTTTTTTATTTGTTCTTTTTCTAACTTTTTTAGTTGCATGTCCAATTCATTGATCTTCTCTTTCTCTATTTTATGAAAGTAAGCATCTAGACATATAACTCTTCCCCTAAGAACTGCTTTGACTTCATTCCACAAATATTGGTATGTTTTCATTATTGTCATTCTCTTGGATGAAATTATCGATTGTGTCTATGATTTGCTATTTCACCCACTCATCTTTGGGATGAGATCATTTAGTTTCTAATGAATTTTTGGTCTATTTTTCCCTAGTCCTTTATTACATGTGGTTCTTAATTCATCATGAACTGAAAAAGGTGCATTTACAATTTCTGACTTTCTATAGTTGATGTTTAGATTTTTATGCCCTAATATGTGGTCAATTTTTGTATAGGTTCTGTGAACCACCAAGAAAAAAAAGTATATTTCTTTCTACCTCCATTCAATTTTCTCCAAAGATTTATCATAACTAACTTTTCTACTATTCAATTTACCTCCTTAACTTCTTATTTATTTTGTGGTTCAATTTATCTACTTCTGAGAGAGTGAGGTTCAGACCCCTCAATAGTATAGTTTTGCTGTTTATTTCTTCTTGCAGCTCTCTTAATTTATCCTCTATTAATTGAGATGCTAGACCATTTGGTGCATATATGTTTAGTACTGATATTACTTCATTATCTACAGTACCCTTTAGCAAGATCTAGTTTCCTTCCTTAGATCTTTTAATTACATCCATTTTTGCTTTTACTTGAAATGATATCAGTATCACTATCCCTACATTTTTTTTATTTCTCCTGAAGCAAATAGATTCTGCTTCAGGGTTTACTCTGTATGTGTCACTCTGCTTTAAATGTGTTTCTTGTAAACCACATATTGTAGGATTCTCTCTTAATCCAGTCTGCTACCCACTTCCATTTTATGGGAGAGTTCATCCCATTCACATGCACAATGGAAATGACTAATTCTGTATTTCCTGCCATCTTATTTACCCCAAGTTAAGTTGTTCTCTCTTCTTTCCCTTTTCCCCTGCTCCCTAGTATTTTACTTCTGACCACCACCTCTCTCAAACGGCTCTTCCTTTTTACAGCCTCTCCCCTATCATATCTTTTTCCTACTACTTCTGTTTTTCCTTTCTATTAGCCTCCCCCTGTCTTTTCCCCTTTCCTCTTTCCCCTCCCATTTCCCTATTGTATAAGAAAACTTTCTTTGTGGAGCCAAATATGACTGATATTCTCTTTTTGAGCCAAATCTGATTAGAGTAAGACTCACACAATATTCATTCCCTTCTCTTTTTTCCCTCACCTGTAATAGGTCTACTTTGCCTTTTCATGAGAATAATTTCTCTCATTTTATCTCCATTTTCCTCTTTTCAAGTACAATATACTTTCTACCTCTAGTTTCTTTTTTGTATTATCAAAATAAAATCAAATTATACCTATGTAATGCCCAGGTGCCTGTAGCCAGCAGGAAACGCACATGACCATCTGGGGGCCAAATGGCTGAGCACAGGGTGTGGCATTACAGAGCTGATATGGCAGTGCTGATGCAGCAAAACACCACGGGATGGAGGACCATAGAGCCTAAGTCATGTGGGAGATGTTTTGCATATTGCACGTGATCTTCAGGCACCTGCACAAGGCTCGCGGGCCTTACATAGCCTATAATGCTGTACTAATAGTAATCCCGGTCTCTATGGCAGCAGTCTCCTTTTATACCCTTCTCATCTTTCCCCGCCCATGCCACAGTGAACCAATCATGTCCCACCCCGAAGGTCTCCGGTCTGAGCTGGCCTGTTCTGATAGGGTGGCGGCCTGCGAGCCATGTGCAGGTGCCTGCAGATCACATGCAATATGCAAAACATCTACCATGTGACTTAGGCTCTATGGTCCTCCCTCCCTTGGTGTTTTGCTGCATCAGCACTGCCATATCAGTTGTGTAATGCCACACCCTGTGTTCAGCCATTCGTCCCCCAGATGGTCACGTGCGTTTCCTGCTGGCTACAGGCACCTGGGCATTACATACCTACACTCTTTAAGTGCCCCCATACTAGAGATACAAGAGTTCTTTCCTTTTTTACCTTTTTATACTTCTCCTGAATTCTGTATTTGGAGATCAAAATTTTTATTCAGCTCTGATCAAATGATCATCAGAAAGAAATAAAATTCACCTGTATCATTGAATGTCCATCTTCTTCCCTGAAAGATACTAACTTTTGCTGGGTATTTGGTGCTTGGCTGCAATCCAAGTCTCTTTGCCTTTTGGGATATCAGATTGCAGGCCCTTTAAGTTGGACCTTTAAGTTGGAAGATGCTAGTAATCCTGATTTTGGCTCCTCATTATTTGAATTGATTTTTCTGGCTTCTTGCAATATTTTTTCCTTGGTCCAATAATTCTGAAATTTAGCTACAATATTCCTTGAAGTTTTAATTTTGGGGTGTCTTTCAGGAGGTGATTCGTGAATTCTTTCAATGGCTATTTTACCTTTCAATTGTAGGACATCAGGGCAGTTTTCTTTGATGATGTCCTGAAAGATAATGTCTAGGCTCATTTTTTTTTTTTTTCATCATGGTTTTCAGGAGGTCCAATAATGCTTACATTGTCTCTCCTAGCTGTATTTTTCAGGTCAGTTGTTTTTTCCAATGGGATATTTTACATTATCTTTTTTTTTCATTTTTTGGTTTGACTGATTCTTGATATGTCACTGAATCATTCATTTCCATTTGTTCAGTTCTAATTCTTAATGAATTATTTTTTCAGTTATCTTTTTTAGTTCTTTTGAATTTGCTTAATTGAATTTTTAAAAGATTTGTTTTGTTCAAAGGATTTGTTTTTCTATTTCACAAATATTGTTTTTCAAGGAATTTTTTTCTTTTTTCCATTTTGTCAAATCTATGGAGTTATATGCTTTTTTTTTCCATTTTGTTAAGTCTATTTTGTAAGGAATTAATTTGCTTTTTCCATTCCACCAAATCTATTTTTAAGAAGTTTTCTTCAGATTATTTGTTTCCTTTCCTAAACCCTCTCACCAATTTTTCATTTCCTTTGCCCATTTTTCTTCTAATATTCTTTTAAGATTCTTCTTGAATTCTTCAAAGAGAGCTTTGTGAAATGGGGACTAATTCATATCATCCTTTGGGACTTTATCTGGAGGCACTCTGCTTTTAGTATCATCTGGATTTGAAATCTATTCTTCTCTTTCTCCATTGACACGATCAATGGTGAGAGTTATTTTTGCTTTTTGTTCATTCAAAATAAAAAAAAAAAAGTTTTTAAAAGGAAATCACCCAAGCTTCCTCTGTCGGTGATAGTGGCTGTGCTGGGTTGGTGTTGACTAAATTCCGGCCCTGTGTGGGTGTAGCCAGGTCCCTTATTATTCTGGGGGTTAAGGGCTAACTATTTGTCTTTTGTGTTTATGTTGGATATCTTACACCTAATCTGCTGACCTACTGGCTTGCAACCAGGACATAGTAGCCAACACTGCTGTATATTCCTCTGGTTATATTCCCCACAGTCCAAGGCCCATTCCATTCTGGGAGTCTGCATGGTGCCTGTGCTCAGTCCTTCCCTCTATGCCCAATTGAAACAGACCTTTTTTGAAGTTCTTCCAAAATATCTTCTGCTGGAAATTTGTTACACTCCAAATATTTGTGGGTTTTGCCCCTCCAAAACCAGTTCAGAAGCTTTATTTATTGGTGATCTGAGGGATATCATGGAGAACTTAGATAAAGATGTGTCACCTCTCCATCTTGACTACACCTCTGTACTAGTATTATGATACAATTTGCTTGAGGTGATTCAGTCCAATTCCAATGGTCTTGTGATGAAGAGAGCCATCTACACCAAGAGAGAGAAATGGGGGAACCGAGTATGGATCACAATGTAGTATTTCCCTTTTTTTGTTGTTGTTTGCTTGTACTTTGTTTTCTTTCTCATTTTTTCCCTTTTTTTATCTTATAATTTTGGAAATATGTATAGAAGAACTTAACATATTTAACATATATTGGATTACTTACCATCTAGGGGGGAAGGGAGAGAAAAAATTTGAAACACAAGGTTTTGCTAAAATGAATGTTGAAAATTATCTATGCATGTGTTTTGAAAATAAAAAGCTTTAATAATAATAAAAAAGATGCAAAACTATCAGATCATATACAGATCATTGGAAAAGACCTTGCCATTCAAATAACATTAATGATAAATTCTGCTTTGTCTAACATTTTATCTAATCTTATGATTGCATTGTGTGTTTATTTTAACTTTTATTGTTTTTTTTTTTAAATATATTGGCCTAGGGCAGCTAGTGGATAGAGTGGATAGAGCACCAGCCCTGAAGTCAGGAGGACTGAGGGACTGAGTTCAAATCTGATCTCAGACACTTAACACTTCCTAGCTGGGTGACCCTGGGAAAGTCACTTAACCCCAATTGCCTCAGCAAAAAAAAAAAAAAAAAAGAGAGAGAATTGGCCTTATTTGATTGTTTTTAATGTATAAGAGTCTGTCTTCCCCTTTTGGCTTTAAGCTGTGTCCTCACCCTAAGCTGAGGAAGGACACTTTTCTTACTTTGTTAGATAACTGGCATACAATTGGTATATTAATATCTTAATATATCAATATAATGGGAAGATTTTTTCTTCTTTGTTTCTTCAGAACTCACCACACCATTTACTTCCAGAATACATTCCATGTGATACTTTCTATATCTTTTCGATTTCTTTTATCTCTAAATCTGATACAACAGATAGAAATCAGTTTTAGTTTTCTTTTTTTTATTTGAAAGGAATATATTTATTTAATGAAAATACCCAGACTAGATAGATTCCTTGTGTAGATATTTATTGATTAAAGAATGTATCATCATTAATTATTGTTTGAAAAAATGATTATTAAAATGTTACTCTAAAAGTATTAATAAAAATTAATAAAAAAATTTAAAAAGTTACTGTGAAGGAAATATTTTTCAATCTATATTTTTTTAAAAGCAGCTAGATAGTACAGAAGATAATGTCAGATCTTGAGCTAGGAATTCCCTAGTTCAAATCTAAACTCAGGCACTTAATAATTGTGTGACTCTGGAAAATCAGTTAATTTTGTTTGCCTCAGTTTTCTTATCTAAAAAAATGAGTTACAGAAGTGTAACGACCTGCGTTCCAATTAAGCTAAAGGGTAGGATAAACTTACCTCAACAGGCATCGGACGTCTTGGGCTCCCAGCATCCACTGGGAGAAACTTCACAAATCACAGGACACAGAGATAAACTTATCTTATTTTATTGAGTTCTACACTTACATTGTCTCTTAAGCTATGCTAATGGCGGTCTGGTCTCTTCTTCCTCAGCAGTCCCCTTTATACTCTCTTTGTCCTTCCCTGCCTATGCCACAGTGAACCAATGATGTCCCATCCCGAAGGTCTCCGGTCTGAGCTGGCCTGCTATGATAGGACGCTGGCCCGCGAGCCGTGTGCAGCGCCTGCAGATCGTGTGCAATATGCAAAACATCTAACACATGGCTTAGGCTATATGGTCCTCCGTCCCGCGGTGTTCTGCTGCATCAGCACTGCCATATCAGCAGTGTTATGCCACACGCTGTGCTCAGCCATTCGGCCCCCAGATGGTCACGTGTGTTCCTGCTGGCTACAAGCCCTGGGCCTTACATCTCCCTTTTCTTGTTTAGCGGGAGACCGCCTAAAGGAAGGACATCGGCTTTTAATTGAGTGAGACTGCCTGTCAACATAGAAAGACCGCATTTACAAAAGCAATAGAATAATACAAATCCAAGCAGTAAATATACGGCAGAATACATAAAGCCCAAAATAGATGACCATGAAAATTTCTGTTCTACCCATTGAATAAAGTCCTTTGAGGAGGTAGAAGGCATTGTAAAATTAGCAGTAAATTAATGTATGTCGTGTACTAACAGAGCAAGTTGCTGAATATCCGAGGTAACATTTTCAGACAAAAAATACCCTGCCACGTGTAACAAAACAACACATACACACAAAGCACGTGCGCACGCACACACACACAAACAACAATAAAAGACAAAATTCTTTACATAGATTTAAACCAATAATCCTTAGCAAAATGACAAAAAACTATCTTAAACCAAGTAAAAGAGTTATAGTTACAGTAGAATAATAATAAGGGGTAGCATAAGTTTACCACCAGTGGAGGGAAAAATGAAAAGACTCGAATGGGAGTTTGATTCTCTTTGCAAATTGTCTCTCTTACTCTCTGGTTTTTCTTCCCAGCCCTGTTATAACTGAGTTCTTTGTGAGGGGGCATCAGGTTTCAGCCCCTGGCAATGGCCGCACTTGGAGTTTGTTCGGTTTAGGGTATTTGTTGTTTCCCCCATGAGCATCGCTGGGTAAAAAGGCCTGGAGAGCTCCTGGTGTTGTTAACGTTTTCTGTTCTAGATCGGGGAACATTTATCTAGTAAAGCCATTGTCCATTTATGTCACGAACACGTTAATGAGCTAGAGTCAGTAGTGTCCAGTTCTTGTTTGATGTCATCACAGGAGCCATCGCTAACAGGATGCAAACACCGAGCAGGAATCCAAGATCCATGCTCCCATTTCTCACCTTCTGGAATGACAAGAACATACCCTGGCCTACAGGTAATTATTCTACCTGGCCCTTGCCAGACACCCTCTGGAGTCTGCCATATAACCTGACTTTGATTTTTTACTAGCTCTTCTTCAGGCCGTTTAAGCTCTTTTGAATTGGAGCACCAAGAATGCCAATATTTCATAGCAGGTGTTAAATGCTCCTGGTCAAATTTTAAATAGTTGTAGGTATAGATAGCGGTGTCTAATAGCCCTTGTGTTATTTTCCTACGTGGATTAACACCTATAGTTTTGATTCTCTCCCTTTTCTTTTTTTTTGAAGGAGAGATTTCAGGGTTCTATTAGCCCGCTCTACTATGGCTTGACTCATAGGATTATATGGAATGCCTGTAATATGTTGTATTTGAAACTCAGCACAAAATGAGAAAAAACCCTTAGAACTATAAGCAGTCCCATTGTCAGTTTTTAATGATTGGGGAACACCTGCTATAGAAAAACAATTATACAGGTGATTGATAACATGCTTTAAAGCTTCACCAGTTAGCAAGGTTGCCATAAGAAACCCTGAATGTGTATCAATGGAAACATGAATCAACTGGTGCTTCCAATGGGTAACATCCATTTGACATATTTCATTTGGGATTGAGCCTTTTGGATTATGTGCAATCACCTGTGGAGATGGATGATAAGGTACACAGGCTAAGCACCTCTTAGCTACATCTCTAGCCTGATTTTTAGAAATACCATAAAGTCTACAGAGAGATCTCATAGATAAATGAAAACGTTCATGAGCAGCAGTAGCTTCTTGTAAAGCAGACATAACATGTAGACACGTAGGACTTACTAAGGTATCTACAATCTTATTACCCTCAAAAATAGGACCCATTCCCCCAGTATGAGAACGAACGTGCATGATATATA
>JAJPUD010011628.1:1103-53611 GCA_023553655.1 Myrmecobius fasciatus
TTTTTTTTCTCTTTTGTACTACTTACTAGCTGTGTGACCTTGGACAAATGGCTTCACATCTCTCAACCTTTATTTTTTTCCCTACTAGCTACATGATCCCAGGGAAGTCACTTAACTCTAATTGCCTCAGTTTTCTTACCTATAAAATGAGCTGGAGAAGAACATGGCAAATTACACTAGTATCTTTGCCAAGAAAACTCCAAATAGCATTGAGAAGAGTTGGACACAACTGAAATGACTCTCAACAACAATAATAAAAATGAATCAAGGACAAGTTCAAAACATAACTTCCTGATGATAAAGATAATTCCTGTGCAATGAATTAAGTGCACCAATAAAGTACAATACATTTCTGGCATGGAACTATTTTATGACTTGATGGAATAAAAAGACTAATATCAAAAGAGAGGCATAGGAAATGAAAAATGGAGAATTATTAATGGTCTCACATTTTTGTAACCTAAATCAAAATAAGCAGTTTAGCATAGAACCATAGAGGACAGAGTGCTAGATTTTGAGTCAGTCTAATTCTTCTTCTGAGTGATGAAAAATGACCTTTAAATCTCACTGAGTCTCAGTTTTCTTATCTCTAAAGCAGGGATGCTGACACTTCTAGGACCTGTCTCACAGTGCCGTGGTAAAGCTCAAATAAGACAATATACTTTGAGGTCTTTATAAACTTTAAGATACCATGTAACTGTCAGTTATTATTATTGTTAATATTAGTAATAAAAGAAATAAGATAAAAGTAAAAGTATTTGAGGGCCATGTTTGAAATTCTCTTTACTGCTCAGCTTCATAGATTGTAGGGAGATAATTGGGAGTAACACAATCCCCTCTCTCCATTCTTTCCCTTTCCTTTTATTCAGAGATCTAACTTCCAAGAGAAATTTCTAAAGCCTAGAAGTCAGAGGAAAAGGCTTCTGAGTAGCAAATACCCATTCCCTGACCTTGGCTCTTCGTTTATTCTGTAGGAAGAAAAGAACTGCCTTAGGCCCTCGGCCAGAAAACTGAGGATTCGGGAAAGCAGCCTGTGACATCCTGGACCGACAGCATCAAGATTCAGTGACAACAGTGAGAAAGGATAACCGACAGCAAGAAGAGGAGATGGATAAACTGGGTCTAAAAACTCAGCACTCTGGAATGATTTAACTTGAAGACAAACAGCCCCACACACCTCATTAGCCCCTAAAGGACTTGCCAGCTTCCAGTCAAGTCGAACAACTGATGTACATAATGATGATGCTGAGAGATAAAGGGAAGCATAAGTTATATTCTCTCCACTCTATTTCACAAGGCCATTTTGATGAAGTGGGAGGCAGGAAGCCTGGTTTTCTGTCTCCACTGGGTGATTAACAGGCTATGAGACTTTAGGCAAGTCACTCCTACCCAATGAGTCTCAGTGCCCTCAACTATAAGAAAACCAAAGAGCCAGAAGTGGGAGAAGGAAGGCGTGCACTTAATGATCCAGAAGAGGCAATATGTCATTGGTCTCAGTGCAAAGAACATATATTGACATCAGAGGACCTGGTTCAGATACCAGCTCTGTCTCTTACTTAATTGCATGGCATGGTATAAATCACAATCTCTGTAGACTTCCCTTTCTTTCTCTGTAAGATGATGTGTCACAGAGGAGAGAGTGTTAGACTGGGACTCAGAAAGACCTGAATTCAGACCCTGCCTGTGAAACTTAATAGGTATGTAATGGCTGGGAAAGTCACAACCCCTCCAACTCTCCATACCTAAAATATGGAGATAATTATAACAACCTGCTTTACAGGATTTTTGTGAAGATCCAGCGAAATAATATTTGTGATGTGTTTTGTAAGCCTTAAAGAATCATATGCATTATTTATTTTTATTGTCACTACTATTATTATTTATAATCTTATTTCTAGCATGTTACAGTTCAAGCATAAGTTAAATTAGTCTATTTTAGTAACCATTCTCTTCAAAATAATTAAAATAAAGTCTGTTGAATGAGTGATTAAAAAAGTAAAAGTATCAAGCTATCTGATACTCTCACTTAGGTGAAGGCCCTCATTATCTAGGGATGATGGGTAAATGAAGTGTATCTGTATACAAGCTTACAGGGACATGTGACTATAAAATGACAAGACTGTCTGAAACAAAGATGTTTTACATGCTTTTCTACACCTTCTTTCTCCTGGAAGACTGCCATCATGCAGTCTGGTGGAGTAAATCCTGGATTTGGATCAGAAATCCTAGATTCTGTTCTAGGCTCTGTCATTTACTAGATTTATGACCATGAATTAGTCACCCTAGGCCATCTACCATCCTCCTTTACAAATGGGAATGGTAATAGTTGTGCTACCCACTGGACGTGAGGGAAAAGTGTGGTCAATCTGAAAGCACAGTAGAAACATGAGCTATACATGACATCATTGTTCAGCTGTAGTTGAGAGTCTTGCCATTAATGGAAAAATGAAAGGCAGGTGGGGAATGATCTTGTGGTCAGTCAGAATGAGCCATACCTGTGACCAGTGGAGGGAAGGTTGAAGGTGGGTAGTGAAGGGCAACAGTGATGAAAGTGATTCAGATGGAGAGTGAACCCTAGTAGTCAACAGAGCCCATGCCAATGTTTCAATCCTGGACATTGGAAAATAAAATCACTGCAATGTCAAAAATATCAGGAGCATTTAGCAGACTAAAACACACAAAAGTGTGAGATGAAAGGGAAGTAACAAACCATGTTAAGGGGTCAAGGACCATGAAAAGCTTAAATGCACCAGAACTTCACTATCATTAATGATGATTTGTGGAGTTCAAAGGCATACAAGACCATTTATGCTCTTCTTTTGGCAGAAGATTTGCATTTGTAGGGCATAGATAGGTACATATGCAGGTGACTGTCTATACAGTATACAGAGTATATACTGTGGTTGGAAGACCACCAAAAGATCCATGGATGAAAAAAAAAGATCCATAGATGGACTTCCATTTAGATGGGAATATCTCTATTAAAGCTAATATCTATATATTTGTTGCCTTTGCAATTCTATGTATTGTATTTTATGCATTCAAAAAGATTATTCCAAGAAAAGGTTTGAGAGATTCACCCTACTCTCAGAGGGATCCATGACACAAAAATGATTAAGAATCCCAGCATTAAAGGGGCTCCGCAGTCATAGATGTAAAGTTGAAGGAACCTTGGAGATCAATTTTATAGATTTTATATATATTATATATATTACTTATATATAATATATATAATTTTATAGATAAAGAAATTGATGTCCAGAGATTTAAATCCCCCAAATCACACAGTAGTAAATTGCTGAGTCAGAATTTAAATCCAAATCCTATCTCAGAATCCATTTTGTTCAAGAGCAGCCCAATATCTTTCTAGGCAAAAAGAAGGAGGATTAAACCCACAATCTCAAGATAGCTTCAAGCCCCAACTATGGTTCTGAGTTACTAATAAACGCCAGGGGCTATGAATGACCTTTATAGTTCATAGAATCTTCAGCAAATGATAGAAGGGCTAGATAAATGATAGATCAAGGGTTGAGCCTGAGTCAACTACTAGACTTTTCTGGAAATTGGAGAACAACCAATAGGCAGATGAGTGAACAGCAGGATTGATTGCTGCATTGCATACTGGGAAAGCTTCTATACCATGGGATTCAGATATGGAGAAATCTTATGGTTTTTTGGCCCAATCATTTTTGCAAGATGGAGTCTTGCTGGGAATAGAGGTGTGAGGGAAATGTTATTTTCTTCTCTTAAGTTTAAAATTATAATTCTGCCTCAGATAATTACTAACTATGTGACTGTAATCTTGGGCAAGCCACTTTAGTTTTCTAATCTGTAAAATTAGATGATAATAATAGCATCCCCTCTGTAAGGTTATTTGAGAATCAGGTAACTTCATGTATATAAAATACTTAGTAAACTTTAAAGTGCTATATAAATGCTGGCTACTATTATTATTAGATAACATAGACCATTTTTTTCTTGGTAAGATAGACCAGAACTTGTGATCCACTAGTCCTGGGCTTCTCAAACTTTTTCCACTTGTGACCCCTTTTTTGCCTGAGAAATTTTTATGTGACCTCAGTTGTGTAGGTATATAAAACAGGAATACAAATCAAACATTTACTAATAATAATGCAGAATTTCACAACCCTCACATTGTTTCAAGACTCCATATGAGTCATTACCCTCACTTTAAGAAGCTGGATACTACTCTATCCTTTGAGAACTCGGGGTGATCTCCATTCTGCTATAAAGCGTTGGAGTACAATTTTAGCAGAACTGACTATTCAGAACTAAACACTGGGCTAGAGGCAAGAGTAGCTCAGATTGAAATGTGCCAGAGATTTGTGGAGACTGCTGATTTCCATAACTTTCTAGATCATCAATAAAAGCTAAAGTGTTTATAAGAAGAATTTCTCAAAGTCTGGGTTATGGTGCAATGAGCCAGGCAGCAAATGCCATCATAAATCCATCCAGCCAGTCCATTTAGGGCTTGGCAGCCAAATAGACCAACTTTGGCCTCCCTCCCTATTTCTGAGCATTCTCCTAAGAATATCTACAAAGGCAACATGACTATGGAGAATTGACAAAAAGAGATGTAAAAATCTGCAAGGAGGAAAGACGTGACCTTGAATTGCCTGGTTGATAATGACTCCATTTCCACCAGTATCATTCTCTAGCTACTAAAGCCAGAATTATCAAACAAAAAAGAAAGACTGGGAAGAAAAGAAAAGAAATCATCTTCAGAGAAATATTAGAAATAAAACACATTTAAATATAAGAATCCTTGGGGGTCAACCAGAACTAAAGTGAAAGTACCATTTTTGATATTTTAATAGGAATGATGTTAAAAGGAAAGGAAGGGGAAACAGATGGGAAAGGAAGAAATAAAGGTGAAAAAATTAAAATGAATGAGGGGAGGGAAAAAAGAAGGGAAGAGAAAAAAGAGAAAGGTGAAGGAGAAAGAGAAAATATAATAAACATATAATTACTTTTTTATATGGGGGCTTCCTTAAAATCTTTTTAAAATATGCAATGTGATCAATCCAATTGATAACAGCTATAGTGAATTGTGTATAGAAAGCATATTATTTTTATTGGTACAATGTAGTGGATGAATTATTTAGCTATATAGCAGTAAAAGCTTACTGCAGAATATTCCCCTATCTCTACCAAGTGATAACTTCAGCTGATAAACAGGAAGTGTGTGCTCAGCACAGCTATCCCTGGGTGGCTTTCTTTAACTTACTAAACTACTGTCAACTGGTATGTAAGTTATAGGAAGTGATAAGTTTTTGCTGGGCTGACAGCTTTATGAGAATGGAATGAGCCAGTTGGACATCACTCCCTGAATCGTCTGTTCACACCTTAAATTCTACATAGCCTAAAAGATGTTTAAAAAGAGAATTCTCTTCCCTTCCCTACACCCAAATTAATTCATCCCCTCAACTTTTTCATTTCTGTGACTAAGGGACCTATCGAGCTCAAGATTTGCTCCTCTTCCACCCACCCTCAAATACAGTAAGTCATCAAATCCTATAGATTTTCCTACATTTTATCTTCCTTTGAATATAATTAAGTTTGTCAGTAAATATTAATCACTTAATACATGCAAGGCACTTCGGTAGAAAATAGGGATACAGTGACAGCCCCAGTCACATTACAAGAAGGAATCTTGTAGAGAAGGAATTAAGCTTAGTCTTTAAACAAAGACAGACCAAGAGGAGGAGATCAGAGATGAGTGGATTCAATTCCATTGTCCCTGATACAGCATTAGTCCAGATGATCATGTTTGAATTGTTAAAATAGCCTTTTAATTATTGGTCTTGTTACTTTCAGGCTTTTCCACTCCAAACCATCCTTCATACAATTGCATCACTAAAAAGCACCATTTTGATGGCATCACTCATCTACTCAAAATCCTTCAATGCCTCCTCAATATATACAGAATAAATTTCCAATTTCCTCAGCCTGGAATACAGCTTCTCCAACCTCACCTCCAACTATTCCTATTCATGAGCTTTATGGGCCAACCAAACTGGACTATTTATCATTCACTGAATAAACAGAGCACTTCTTCTACCTTTGCTCATGACATCCCTATCACTCTTCTCCACACTTATCAAAATGTTCTAATCCTTGAAGACCCAACTCAAATGATACTTCCTCCATGAAGTCTTCCAAGATTATCTACCTCTAACTGAAAGTCATCCTTCCTTTCTGTAAGTAATTATAAGACTTTATTTACACCTGTCTCACATGTGGCTTAGTAGATAAAGTATTGGTCCTGGAGTCAGAAAAGTTTCAGAAAATTTTCTCTTCCTCAGTTCTAATCTGCTCTCAAACACTTACTATGTGACTCGACAAGACACTTAATCCTGTTTGCCTTAGTTTCTTCATCTGTAAAATGAACTGGATTAAAAAATGGCAAACCATTCCAGTATCTTTGCCAAAAAAACTCCAAATGGGGTCACTACAGCTAAAAATTTATCAAACAATAACAATCTCACAGAATGTTTGTAAGGAAAGCACTTATAAATTATAAAATCATTTGTAAATCTGAGTCATCGTTATTATTAATTATTATTGCCATCTTTAGATACATCTTTTCCTATGTTGTATCCAAAAGGCCTAGAACAGACCTGTATTTCCAGGCAAGGCCTAGTTCCATCTGTAAGGATTTCAGGGATGTGAGAGCCAAGAGTGATACTGGTTACTCTAAATATTCAAACCTGTTCTTAAGGGGAGTAACTGTACCTTAGAGGTCTGTATTCCTCATACTACTGTGCTCATAGTACATAGTACATAGAACATAGAACAAAGGAACAAACTGAGATGGGTTAGATCATCATTATCACTTATTCTGTAAAGTTACTATCTTGAACATCATATTAACTAAAGAATCAAATCTGTAAATACCTTAAATGAAACTTTTACCCTCAGAACATTTTAAACACTAATTGCAAATTTTTGCCATCCCTATCTGATAAATGTACACCATAGATTGAGGTAGAAAAGTCATGGGTAGCTAAGTGGTTCAGTGGATAGAATAATGGGCCTGGAGTCAGGAAAACTCATCTTCCTGAATTCAAATCTGGTATTAGACACTTACTAGTTGTGTGATCTCAAATGAAATCACAAAGTCACTAAAATGACTTAACAATAAAAACAAAGAAGTCAGTATAAAAATTAATATGGGCGATAAAGAATTAAAAATATTTTAGAAGCATTTATATAAATGATGACATTTTCCCAAAGGAGACATTAATTGGAAATATCCACCTTTTGTTTCAATTTTATCTCTTCTAAAAGATATTTTAAACAAATTTTATCATTAAAATTTTTTATTAGTTTGTTTTGAAGGAGGCAGTGCAGAGGAAAAGTATGTTGAATATAGAATCAGAAGGCCAGAGTTCCAATCAGTTCTGGTGCTGACTTTGAGCAAATCATTTAACCTCTCTAAATCTCACTTCTTCATCTATCATCCATTCAGACATCCAACCACCTATTCATCTATCCATCCTGTGAAACTGTGGGTAAGAAAATGTGGTTTTCAAAATGTTGACCTGTTGAATGGATATTTCTGGCTTTTAAGATCACTACTACTACTACTACTACTACTACTACTACTACTACTACTACTGCTACTACTACTACTACTACTACTACTACTACTACTACTACTACTCCATCCTCCTCCTTTGTCTCTTCCCTTCCTTCTCCTCCTCCTTCTTCTTCTCATTCTTAAAATGAAGATGTAGGACTAAATGGCTTCTGAGGTCCCTTCCATCTCTAGTTTTCTTTATTCTTGGATTATCTTTTCTATAGTCTTGCTGTCCATGGTAATAAGTCTTTAGTCAAAGAACTTCTTCCTCAAGTACAATTGGTGAGTGCATCTTCTGGGCCATACTAGAACATTTTAGTCCCTATTCTTTTGCCATTTTCTTCTTTTTGATAGCTTCATCAATATATTTTGCCACATATACTCTTTCCAGAAACATTTCCCCATTTTTCAAATGGGGAAATGAAATGGGGAGTACTACCATTCTATAGCATTGCTTGTTTTTGAAAGTGACATAACTGTCTAAGTCCCTTTGAGCTCACTTACAATCCTTGTAGTTTTTGCAAACAAATTGCTCTCTATCTGGCGACTACTCCCCTACACAGTTTGTCTCCTCCACTACATGTAAGTTCCTCAAAGGCAGGAACTATCCTTGCTTTTGTATCTGTAGCCTCATTATTTAGTACATAACACATTACCTGGCAATAGTAGATATTTAATAGATACTTATTGACTGATTAATTATCTTCCAATCTATTGATTTATCCAGCCATCCATTCCTCCTATGAATCTCTGCTTCAGAAAATATGGTTTTGACATTGTGGAATGGATATTTCTGCTTTTAAGATCACATCATCAAAGTACTGGGAGACTTTTATCTATTCATTACAAGCACAAAGAATAGTGGGTATTGTATAGCACAGACATAGCATATTCTATTCCTTTACAGAGGTTACATTTTATTTGTGGCATAAAAGCCCAGATAACAAAACCTGCCATTTGTATATTATGTCAAGTTTTACAAAACAATTTTCATATATTTTCTCACTTGAACCAATGATCTTTCTACAAATTTTGTGCAAACATTGTATTTACTACAAATAACCTTCCTTTCTCTCATCCCTTCTCAGCCACTTACCAAGTCCTACAGATTCTGCCTTCATATTTCTCATTTTTGTTGCTTTCTTTTCATTTCCCTATCATCACATTGTTCAAACCCTCCTTGCCTCTTCCTGGACCATTGTTAGAATTTCTTAACTAATTTCTAAATTTTCACTTTCTCTAACCCTATCTACATATTCTTGTCAGAGTATTCTGAAGTATAGGTCTGATGTTACTCCTCTTTTCAAAAATCTTCAATAGCTCTCCATTTCCTACAGAATAAAGTTAACACTCCTTGAGCTTGGTCTCTATTGTTTGATCCTAAATTACTTTTCCAGAATTTTTTGCCACAATTCCACTAAGTAAACTCAATGATCTTGCCAAACCATTTGCCTGTTCCTGAATATCCCTGCAGTTTTCTGCTTATTTAATGACAGCTTGTATTTATATGGTATTTGAAAGATAACTAGGCATTTCATATATAATTTCCTTTGATCATGACAAATCTATGTAGTAGGAATTAAAGGGTTTTTTATCCCTATTTTATAGATAAGGAAACTGAAGCTCAGAGAAGCTAAATGATTTGCCCTTGATTATGTAGCAAGTAATTGCCATGATGGAATTTGAACCCAGGTCTCTGACTAGATACAATGGTTGTTTGGATGTTTATATTTTCCTCTCTATACCATGCAGATTTTTGCTGCTACTTCAGTTGTTTCTTCTACCAAAACTGCTCTCTCCTTTCTGTCCCTGTACCACCTCCTAAAATCCAGTCCATTATTTAAGGCTCATCTGAATTAATAAATCCTCCATGAAGCTTTCCCTCATCCATCCCTCCCTTCCAAGCTATAAATGGATCCCTCCCCCAGCCAATATAGGGTTGAACCTAGAATCAGAAAGATTTAGATTCAAACTCATTTACACTGTTTTGGGTTCTAGTTTCATCAACTGTATGTAATAGGGCATGGTTCAAAGCTGCTCTGGCAGATAGCTTGGCCCTTGGGCACTTTGAAGACAATGAAGACCCTATTTCTGCCAGACTTGTGTGACTCAGCACAGAACTACTCAGGCTCATTGGGGATTAAGAGGAATCTCATTACAGATAGATAGCTATGCTGGACAGAATAGCTGCTAAATGGATCTTTAAAAGATAATGACCTACCCTTAATCTCTCTTGTTCTCTCCCTCTACGTCTGTCTCTGTGTCTCTCCTTCCTCCACCCTACTTCTCTGCTACCCCTTTCTCTGTATTCCTTCCTCTCTCCCTCCTTCCTTCTTCTTTCTCTCCTTTCTTTCCTCTTTTCATCTCCCTCCTTTTTTCTTTTCCTCTCTCTTTTTTTCTTTCCTCTCCCTTTCCTCTTCTCTCCCTCCTTTCCTATTTTACAGAAGCCCCTAGACATAAAAAAACATTTATAGTAATTTCTCCTCAGAAGGAACTTAATTTGGGTCTGCCATTGATACAATGCATTGGTATTCCAGTAAATCTCTAGCTCTCCCACTGTTTGTCCCAGCATGGTCTCTTAAATTCCTAGGGTCTGGACTTCCTCCCAGAAGGTAAACACACTTTAAAGCTGCTAGACTGGTGGTTTCCAATCATAACTCAACCATCTGTATCACTACTGGTAATTTGCCAAGACAAATAGTGTCAAGATCCAGATTTCTTCTTGTACCACTATTTAATGTCTTTCCTCTTATTACTCTTCTGGCTACAGGAGGTGATTGGATAATCCTCTTGGTTTTTCAGAGAAAGTCCTTCCTTCTCCTTTAAGGTCCATTCTCTTACCTCTCAAACATGGGGTCATTCTTGAGGTAACCACTATTGCTGAAACTCTCCGATTTGAAATCTAGATTCTAGAATTATAATGTCCGGAATATCAAAATTCCCTTCTCTTCCATGCAGGAGGTTTGAGTTCTAGAACACTGTCAATTAATTAATTTACCTCTTAGAATACATGGGCAGGCATTTTCTCCTTTCATGAGTTTCTGTAGCAATTTATTATTGCCCTCACAACTACTGGGATAATAGTTAGGTTGGGATAATCCATTTTTAGGATTTGTTCTTGAGCTAAGTGGACAAGAAGTTGAAGAACAGTAACTTTTATGTACTCCCATACCAATTCAGATAATCCACTTCAAGACCTCATCACCTTTTCCCTGGACTGTTAGAATAGTCTCCTAATAAGTGTCCCTGAATCAGTTCTCTCCTTTGTCCTAACCATTCTGCTGCTTTTGGTCTTTGTTATTTTTCTACCTTGGAAGCTGCATTGGTTCCCTATTGCTTACCAGAGAAAATACAAATATTTCTGTTTGGCATTTTACTTAAGACTCTCAAAATGTGACTCCAATCTTTATTTCCAGATTTATTACCCATTATTCCTCTTACTTCACTGTATGTTCTAGTCATTCTCTGAACTTAGAACTTCATTTCCTATGTGTCTTGCCTTTGCACAGAATGCACCACATGCCCAGAATTCATTTCCTCTTCACCTTCCCTTTTGGAATTTATGGATTCCTTCAAAGCTCACCTCAGATATCCCCTCCTGTTATTAGCTTTTCCTTACCCCACTACTTGTAATGCTCTTTCCCTCCTCAATTCATCATTTATTTATTTATCTATATACATATTTCATTCTATGACTAGCATGCAAGCTTCTTTTATTATTATTAAAGCTTTTTATTTTCAAAACATATGCATGGATAATTTTCAACATTCACCCTTGCAAAACCTTGTGTTCCAATTTTTTCCCCTCCCTTCTCCCCACCCCCTCCTCTAGAAGGCAAGTAATCCAATATATGTTAAGCACATACAATTCTTCTATACATATTTCCACAATTATCATCCTACACAAGAAAAATCAGATCAAAAAGGAAACAAAGAGAAGTAAAACAAAAAAACAAGCAAACAACAACAAAAAGAGTGAAAATAATATGTTGTGATCCACATTCTGTCCCCACCTGGTAGCTTCTTAACAGCAAAGAGATTTTAAAGATTTTTACTCTGTCATTGTACCTTCAGAGACTGACACAGTATCATTGCACCTGGTAGATGCTTGATCAGTGCTTATTAAACAGAAGGGATAATAAAGATTAATTTAAAGTGGTGATTGATGATTATTGCATTGAAATGTGGTTTCCTTCTTCAACAGCAATGACTTCTTTGGAATAGTGGCAGATCACCACTGTATCCTAGTAGCAATGTCTTTGGCATAAGCAGGAGAAAAACCCTCCTTATGATATATTCTATTCCCCAGGAAGCTTCTATTCTATTAAGATGTCCTTGGTATATAGAGATGGTGGGATTAGATTATATAATATCTTGAAGGTATAAGGCAGAGGTTTGAAGTCCTGGTAGAAGAGCTACTTAAGTATTGATTGAGGCTATGTCTATTAATTATACTTTGATGGAAGCCATGTTTACTAACTTCCTCCAAAGTCTAGGATAATACCTGAAAATTCTTAATGAATGTTACCACAGAAATTTCAGAGATATCTCAACCCCACCAGGATCTTTTCTGGATACTACTTTTGTCAATCAGTTAATGAGCATTTATTATTTATTTACTATATCAAATTCTGAAGTTACAAAGAAAAGTAAAGAAGCAATTCAGCTGAGACTTGATAGAAGCTAGGAGAAGAGAACCCAACAGTTATTAAATACTTACTATGTGCCAGGAACTGTGTTAGGTATGGGAGAGGAGTTTAAAAAGAAAAAAAATTTACTTTTTGCCCTCAAGAATCTCACATTCTAATGGGGAAGACAACATGTAAATAAATAACTAGGTACATACAAAATACAATGTAAGAGAACACTGTAGATGAAATATAATCTCAGAAAAAAGGGTTCTGGGTGATAGAAAGTGTGGAGATAATTAGAGCAGGAAAGGCCTCCTCTAGGAGGTTAGATGTGTGCTGAGTTTTGAAAGAAATCATGGACATAAAGAAGAGGAGGTGAGGGGGAAGAGCATTCTGGGAATGGTGGACAGTCAGTGGAAAGGAATAGAGTCAGGAGAAGGATTGAGATGATCAAGGAAGAGTAAAAAAAAAATCAATGTCACTGGAATGTAGAATAAGTGGAAAATAAGAAAACTGAGCAGTTAGGAAGAGGTCAAATTGTGAAGAGTTTTAAATAGTCAGAGGATATTATATTTGATCCTGAAAAAATATGGGACCAGAATTTATTGAGTAAGGGAATGGCACGATCAGATTGGAGCTTTCAGGAGATCAGTTTGACAGCCGAATGGGCAAAGTCTAGCTCCCCAAAATTCCTTATCTCAAGAGACTACCAACCAGAGTTTAACTTCTTCCCAATCCATAACCCTGTGATAGTTGCCCAAATATTGGATAAGAAGACACATCAGTAATTTTTCTGCAAAATTCCTTATGTTGGCATAAGAACATTTTTTAGAATCCCTGGTTTCCTTCAAAAAAAAGTCTGCTTGTGTTTCTACTGGGCCTATATCCCAAAGACATTTTAAAGGAGGGAAAGGGAACCACATGTGCAAAAATGTTTGTGGCAGCCCTTTTTGTAGTGGCTAGAAACTGGGAACTGAAGGGATGCCCATCAATTGGAGAATGGCTGAATAAATTATGGTATATTAATGTTATGGAATATTATTGTTCAATAAGAAAAGGGAGAGCAGGATGATTTCAGAGAGGCTTGGAGAGACTTGCATGAACTGATGCTGAGTGAAATCAGCAGAACCAGGAGAACATTATACACAGCAACAAGACTATACGATGATCGATTCTGATGGACATGGTTCTCTTCAACAATGATGTGATTCAAACCAGTTCCTATTGTTCAGCGATGAAGATAGTCATATACATCCAGAGAGAGGCCTGTGGGAACTGAGTGCAGACCACAACACAGCATTTTAACGTTTTCTGTGAATATCTCCATGCATTTTGTTTTCCTTCTTAGGTTGTTTTTTCTTCTTCTCTTTCTAGATCTGATGTTTCTTATGCAGTAAGATAACTGTATGGATATGTATACATGTATTGTATTTGTCGTATAATTTATCCTATTTTTAGCATGTATTAGATTACCTGTCATCTAGGGGTGGAGGGTGGGGGGAAGGAGGGGAAAAGCTTGGGAAAAAAAGTTTTTGCAAAGGTCAATGTAGAAAAATCACTCATATGTTTTGTAAATAAAAAGCTTTATTTAAAAAAAAAGTCTGCTTAAACAATGCCTTCCACATGAAACTTTTCTTGTATACCTCCCCCCCAACCAACTGCTCACCAGG
Organism: Myrmecobius fasciatus; assembly: GCA_023553655.1. NCBI lineage: Eukaryota > Metazoa > Chordata > Mammalia > Dasyuromorphia > Myrmecobiidae > Myrmecobius > Myrmecobius fasciatus. Next base: position 15,008 of record JAJPUD010011628.1, read on the forward strand.
CGTTCCTCCTTGCCAAAAAAAAAATACCTTGTAATTTTTCTGCACATATTATCTCCCCCAACATAATATAAGCTCATTGAGAGCAGAAATTACTTTAATTGTGTCTTGTTAACTTCAGGACCTGACATAGTACATAGTACACAATAAAAATTTAATAAATGTCTGTTGGATACTCTGTTCCTAGCGTCTACCAAGTTCCAACTGAAAAAAGAAACCTTTCTCCATCCCCCTTATTGCTAGTGCTTTTTTTCTGTTGATTAAATTCAAATTATCTTTTATATATCCTGTTCAACCAGTTGTTTGTATGTTGTCTCTTCCATAAGACTGTGGGCTACTTAAAAGCAGGGACTGCCTTTGGCCTTTCTTCTTATCCCTAGCACTTAGCAGAGTCCCTGGGACATTGTTAAATGTACATTGATTGACTGACTGACCATAGGTGGTGTTTTTATTTATCAATGAACATGTCTTCCCTTCTGATGATTCTTAAACCCATAACTTTGATCCAAGAGATAAATCTATTTTAGAAGTTGAAAACAGCTCAATCCTTCAGTGTATATGGATCCACATTAGTGCAAATATATTATAGAGTTTTCAAAATTGAAAGCAAAATATCTAGTCTTATCATTTGCCTATTGAGAGGTTCCCCATTTAGGGAAAGAGCTCATTTGGAAATTAAAAGAGGATCAAATGAAGAGAAATGACAAACTAGGATCTACTGCTAAGAAATTCACTTCAAATTTCCTCAAAATCTTTCTCTGTTCTTTTACCTATAAAGACAAAGAGATGAGATTAAAGGCAACACTGGAAAATGAAGAAAATAAGTCTATTTTTTGATCAATCATAATGGTACTATAGCTCCACTCTATAGAAATGCACAATATTAAAATGGGGAGGACCTTACTATCATATTCCACAAAAGACAGAAACTGAGACCCAGATGATCGGGGAAGTCACTTGGACTTGTAGACAAATCAATCATTAGTGATTAAGTTGTAGGAAAATCCATTCTCCCAATTTCCAACCCAACATCATATACACAAGCTCAGAATTCCTAGGAGAAGGAATCTTAGAACCATATAGTATAATTTATACCTGAAAGAAATCCCCATAATAATAGACAGGGAATATGATCCTCCAGCTTCCCTTTAAGGAATCTCATTCTCCTTTTAATTGCCAGTTCAATTGTTTCTGGCTTTCCCCTCTAGGACAAATAGAACAAGTATAATCCTTTTCCACATGGCAATCCTTCAGATATTTAACTAGCAATTTTGACATCCAATGCCCCAGGCAAGCAGCTCCAAATAATGGCAAATAATGTGAAATATACCCTCAAATCAACTATATAATTCATGATGTGAAAATAATACAAGAAGTAATTAAATTCAGTTGAGTGGGAAGGAGAATGTTTCTATAGTAACTTGAAGTGAGGGAAGGTAAGACTCTCTAAGGCAGAACTCCACTCTAACCCACAGGATTTGAGATCCCATGCTCTTTCTATAACTTATGGGAGAAAAAAGCAACACCACGGTTATTGCTGGTTATTGACATGGTGGAAGTGGGGAAAGGCAAGGCAAGAGAGAAGGTAGTCTACCTGGAAAGAAGGGAAGGAGAAGTCATAGGGATGATAAAGTACTGGCTAGGCTGAAGAGTGGATTGCTTTATGGGACTGAAAAGAGAGGAGAGATCCAAAAGGCTTCAGTTCTTTATCCCAAAGCATGTTTAAACTAAACCACTGTTGACCAACTGTCACTAATGAACAGATTAGTTCAAGAGCTCAGACAACATAAAAGCACTCTAATCTACCAGCCCTGCTTCCAACCCAATCCCCTTACACAGAGCAACAATACCCATTGAGATGAGGTTCCCCCATCTCTGACATCACCACCATTAACCCCTATTGACTATCATAAACAGGGACACAAGGTATCTTACTTAATGTATCAATGTATCTACAGGGAGAGAAAGAAAGCTATATGTAGCAGGTAGCCCAAACCAAAGCCACTACATATCCTAAGACTGTATGTAGCAGGAACAGTCCAGGATCCAGGACCCAAGATAGCAAGAACAGCACCCAGCTCTCCAGGCCATTGGCTCTACCATCCTGGCTCAAAGCCATCATCCAGGAGAACACTCTTTGTAAATGGACCTAATAACAGCCTTTTCATACTAAAACACAGAAAACAAAATTGTCCCCTCTAAAGTTCTTGGCACAGTCAAATGGTTCCATTTCAGAAATGGATGTGATTTTGGCAGTGAAAATTATACTAAGGAAGATGTATTACCATCTGCCTTGCTATTGCTATGTAAATACCACTGGTCCTTTCCCACTCTCCTGTGGTTAAAATCTCCTGCAAATCTTTTCTTTCCCCATTAGAATGTAAACACCTTGACAGCAGCTAGTGTCTTACTGTTTTATTTGTATCTCCAATCCTTTGTACCATGTATATAATGTTTTGTACATAAAAATCAATATTGTGTTTAATTTTTGTCTTTGAATTCCCAACACCTAGCATTAAAAAAATCCTTGTTGTTTGAGTGATTGAAAAATTAAAAAAAAAACTATTTTGCTGTTATCCTGGAGCATTCAGATAGATAGCCTTCTTTACTTTAATTCTAGAAGTCACAATCAGAAATGTTGAAGGCAGGATGGTATGCTGGATTTGTCAAGAGATCTGAGTTCAAATCTTAGTTTTGCCACTTATTACCAGTATGATTTTGGACAAATTACTCCCAGGAATTCAGTTTTGTCATCAGTAAAATGAGGGTGCTATGTTAGAGTCTAAGGTCTTTTCAACTCTAGCTCTAAGTTCCTATGATCTGTGATGGTGCCATTGTAGAAGAGTGAGAAGTAAAAGAAAGCAAAAGTGGGAGACTCCCTTAAGAAGGAGGAGGTGACAATTTCTGTTCCATATGGTTGCAAGAGGTCCAACAACAACAAAAGAGGTAAGGTGGGTGGAAGAAGAAACAGAAAGCTAACAGACTACTAATATAATAAACACCATTATACTTACATTAAAGAAAGTGATGAAAATTTTAGCTTCTCCTCAAAAATGGAAAACTGCAAGGTTGGATAAGATCCACAATAATTGGTAATTTTTTTACATGTTGCATAACTTATTAACAAGGGCTTTACCAATTTCCCCTCAGATATAAGCTAAATCCCACCTTTTTTAACAGAAGGCTTTCATAAATCTATTCCCAACAGACAAAACTATGATCTCTCAAAATATAGAACATACACTTCTCAAAATATATGGTCATGAAATACAGAGCACACTTCATAAAAAGTATTCAAAGATTGTATCATGAAAAATCAATAAATACTTATAAGAAAACAACATTTTGGCTAAGGAACAAAAAGTCCCAGAGATATAAAGTGCAGCATTGATTTGATAAATATTGAACAAGCTGCCTGAAAATACTGTAACATATGTATCATCTTTGTTCATTATCACTTTGAATAAGTTCCAAATTCATGGCCTATTCACACATAAAATTGACTCAAGGACATTGAGAATGCTAGAGTTTTTATGTCTGCATGGAAAAGTGTTCTTTCTATTAAAATATTTCTGACTCTCTGGACTTCCCTTCCATGTCCCAGCAGACCCTAGAAGATGCATCAGCCCCTGTGACCCCATCTTCTGACTGATAAATTATGTGGAGAATCCTCATTTTAAAGAAGTACAAGGATCAGCTTGTGGGTAGTTAGATGGCAAAGTGGATAAAGTGCCAGGCCTGAAATCCTAAGTTCAGATCTCACCCCAGACACTTACAGGCTGTATAAATTACTTGATCCTTTTTTGCCTCAGTTTCCTCATCTGTAAAATGAGCTGGAGAAAGAAATGGCAAAACACTCCACTATCTTTGGCAAAAAAAATAGAGTTGAAGAGTCAAACATGATTGAAAACAACTGAATAGCAATATCATCAACAACAAAGACCAATCTCATACTCACACCTTCACACCTCTCCCATCTCCATTCTTGATTCTTCAGATTTTTCCTCCATTCTTCCTTGTGGATGCATCCTCCTTATTACTCCCTTGCTTTTCAGCTCTCTCCTATGTATTATATTCCTCTCCTCCCATAGAATAGAATGTAAGCTCATTAAGAGCAGGGGCTATTTTTCTATTTTCCTGTATTAGCATCCTCAGTGTTTAGCACAATATTTGGCCCATAATGAGAGCTTAATTCATGCTTGTTAATTTGAATCGACATATCACCAACACAATAATATCAAGAAGTATTCATATAAAACATAACATTTTCAGGATGACAGTTTAATCCCATTATGATTCTGCCTAGCCTTAAATCCATTATCATCTTAGTCTAAATAAAAGGAAGTATGGCTACCAAATTAAGGAAGCAGGTAAACAAAAACACCTTACTAATCTTTTGATATATATGGATGGCATCAAGCTACAAGATTCCACTGGGAAAATACCTTAAGTAGCTCCTTTATCTCACAGAACCTTTAAGCAATTATATCAAAATGTCATTTTGACTTGATAATTATATAACTGTTAACACACACCTTGAAAAGGCAGAAAGCTCAAAACATGAATCTGGAGGTCACATTGAACTATTCGACAAAGGAGATAACTACAAATACTTCAGCCTCCTCCAGGTAAAAACCTATCATGCATAAAGTCATAAAGATGTCAAGAAGAAGGCCAAATACATTAAGAGATTTACTGACATCCTGGAATTAAAGCTGAATGGGAAAAAATATGTTTGAAGCAATTAAGGCCTGGGTAAAAATCAGTCTTAATGGACACCATGGGAACTTTAAAATGAACTACACCAGATTTAAAAAGTATCTGGACAAATACTTGTACAAAGCACAGGACTAATCTCTCTAAAGCAGCTATAGAAAGTTTATGGTGTGCATACTAAAAAGGAGAGAAGGGGTTGATACACATTCTCTAAGCACATGGTATACAGATTTAAATAAAAAATTATGTATAGTTTAAAAAAACTATACACATAGGCACATATCCCAAATTCACAGAGCAATGGTAAAATATCATTAATAGATACTAGATTTGATAATTGTGACTGAAAGAGGCTTATCTCTAGAGTCTATGAAATGACTGGGAAACCGAAGTGCAATCAAAATTCCCTCCATGGGCAACATCGATACAAACTGAACCAATAATATATTGACATAGAAACATGGTTTCTATAGTTGAACCATGTGGATTAGTTTGAGAAAATTGGAAAGTTTTTATTGGCAATTCAGGATCAGGGTACTGCCATACCAAATCACAGAAAGGTTATTCTTAACAAATCTAGACTTTGGTTTTTTTTTAAACTTCTTTTAAAAAAATTTTATCCTTTTTTTCTTTATTAAAGCTTTTTATTTCCAAAACATATGTATGGGTAATTCTTCAACACTGACCCTTACAAAGCTTTCCATTACAAATTTCCCCCCTAGTCCTCACCCCTCAAATCTAGATTTTGTGATCAATGCGTATTGTAAAAGAAACATTTGAAATTCTACAATCCATCATTGCAGCTCTATAAATTTACCACCTATCAAGTACCTACCAAAACATAATCTAGTAAATAGAATGCATCTTGGAGAACTCAACCAATAAATTTAAGAACAACATTTTTAATAGATGTCATGAATTTGAATATTAAATCTCTCAGGTACATGAGAAAATATATGCAAACTACTTTGCAAACCTTAAAGAATACAAATACTAACTGTCACCACCGCCACCATCATCATTATTACATGCAAAGAAAAAGCTTTCAAAATACGAGCTGGTTGAAGAGAACTAAGTCACATAAAAGTCACATATTATGTTCTCCTAGGAATTATACCCAAAATGTTTTTCACTTAGTCTACAGAATACAAGCATAAATCATAATTCTTCTGGTTAGCTAAAAAGAAACCTAATTATTTTGTCCAGCAATAAAATACAAGGATAATAGGATGGTGAATTTTCCCAGTATTGTTTTATTTGAATCCTATAGAAAAAAAGAATGAGATGACAATAATAATAATATTTGTTTATTGTCACTGACTCAAAAGAGCTGTGGACATTGAGTAACCAGATATCTCTACTCTGGGCTGGGTTATCAGTAACAATCAAACAAACAAACAAACCAAAACAAATTATAAACTTGGGAAGTGCCTATGTCAGCCTGGAGCCACCTAGTAGAGTATGGAGAGGGCACTGGTGATAATGACAATTAAATCAATGAATAAAGCTTCATACCAGCAGTCTGCTAATGATGACATCAGAGATCTGTCTCAGTCACAAGATAGTTCAGCCTGTCATTATGACTTGGGATGTGGTCCAGGATATGATCCATGAGCACCTAGCTAGGTGGCGTGAGGGAGAGGATGTTGGGTCTGAATTCATCTTCCTGAGTTGAAATCTAACCTCAAATACTTACTAGCTGTGTGACCCTGCGCAAGTCATTCAATCCTGTCTGCCTTAGTTTCCTCAACTGTCAAATAAGTTGGAGAAGGAAATGGAAAACCATTCCAGTATCTTTACCAAGACCTCAAGGTATATCAGACATGATTGAAATAATTTAACAACAACAACAAACAGGATTCAGAGATGTACCTTTAACTCACAGTAGTTTGGAGTTTTGTGTCCTTTTATCCTTTTTAGTAACTTGTATGACTCTCCGTGAGTTCTCTGGTGAGTTCTTTCCACGTGTGTACTTTGTATATTTTCTGGAGAGCCTCACTAGTGTAGTTCACTATTTTGGAGTGGCAGAAGAAGTCTGAGATTACAGACAGTTGCTGACATTTGAAGGCAAAATGGTACAATGGGATTGAGAATGGAACTTGGAGACCCAGGACCCAAATTTGAATCCCATTTTTGTCACTTTCTACCTGGGTGAGCCTGATAGCAATTTTCTCTCTCTGAGTCTCAGTGTCCTTATTTGCTAAATAAGGCAGTTGGATTAAATGCCATAAAAGGTTCCTTCCATCTTGTATTCTATGATCCTGTGATTCCATTCAGAATCTTGTGAGCATAGAATATGGCCTCAGACTGAAATCCAGAATGGTCATGGAATGAATCAATCAATATTTTTTAAGCATTTATTTGACAGGAACTGTGTTAGGCAAGCAACAACAATAAAAAACAATCACTGTCTTCAAATTCTCATGGGAATGGGGAAGACAATAGGTATATATATATATATATATATATACATAAATATATTTAATATGAATATATATTCCTATGCAAGATAGGAATATATGTATTTCTATGTGATACACATTCACATACACAATGTACCAAAAATCTTACTGTAGTTTTAAGCAATTAAACTTTAAGATTTAACTAAGACTTTTGGGACTTCCTATATAAAGTAGTTCAAAGATAACCTTGAAAGAAAAATCAAGAAGAGCTGGAGGTGGAGATGGGAAGGGAGTAGAAAGGCCCCTTTCAAGAAAGGAGCATTTGAATATACTATCTAAATTAATTTACTTATCTAGGGTTAAGACAATCAAACTTCCAAAGGATAATTTTAGAGAGCTTGAAAAAAAATCAGAATTTACCTGGAAAATCAAGAATTCAAGGAAAAATCAAGAATATCAATGGAAAAATTTTAAAAAGTGGAAAGGAAGGGGGAGTTTTGTTGCCTCACTGCTGTATGGGAGTGAAAGTGGACAACTTAATGTTAATTCCAGCAGAGGACAAGCTTAGTAAATCCTACTAAATTTTAGAGATTGTGTGCAATAGACTTGGTGATGAATTACATTGTCATTCTAGGACCAGTCTTGCTAAATTCAAAGAATTTCATCACTAAGAAGTTAGTGATGAGGGGAGGAGTTGTTTTGGCCATTGCCCCTCAAAAGCCATCTACTAAGCAAAAAGGGGCTGTAATTTGCATTGGTCAAATGTGGGCTTGCTGCCAAAAGACTACAGACAAATAATTAAAACTAAATGCCAAACATGGTGCCATCACATAGTAGGCTCTCATAAATGCTTACTGAATGAGCAACTGAATAAGTGTTTTCTTTTTCTGGAGCAGACTGCTTTCTGAAATCATAGGGTGGAGTTTGCTTAGATTGAGTATTAATTGAAAATTTCACATATTCTGGAAAACATCTCCATGTTATTTATAAACAAGCAATTGGTAGCTTTTTGTATATCCTATAATTCTGCATCAACATATGTAAGTACAGGCAAATTCATTTGGGTAAGTAGCAGCATGCTGTAGTCACAAATCCTGAATTCAAGTCCTAACTATATAACTTTGTAGCTTTGTGACTCTGTGCTAGTCACTTTAGCTATGTGAATTTCAGTTTCCCCATCTATAAAATGGGTGTGTTTGTGAGATACTTAGACCATCTCCTGCATGGGATATTGCCAAGAAACTGCTTGATAAACTGTAAAGTATTACATAAATGTGAATTACGATTATATGATTCTGTTTTTTAATTAAACATTTCATATATAATTTTATAAGTATTTGACCAACAATGGGATTTGTCTACTGGCCATAATTCAATTCTATGAATATTGATTAGTGACTTTAGTGCTTTGCAGAGCAGTGTTTTTCAAAGTGGTATGTTATATATATATATATATATATATATATATATATACATACATATATATATGCACATATATATACACACATATAAAATTACAAAGAAATTAAGTCTTACTAATATTTACTATATTGTGGAACCTTGAGAAATAGTAGGAATTCCACAGCTCAGAGAAGTCAAGGGCAGTAGCAGCCCCATTCTTTCATTCCCTAACAACAGATTGTAAAATTGTATAGTTCAAGTGTGTCCAGTTAAGTGAATAACCATATTATGTTATCTAGTATTTATTTAAGTAATTGACACAAGACAGACAAGTAACTTGAAAGATCCCTGCAAAGAAAGGACAGATTAATACTAATAATACTCATAGTGATCATAATGATGATACTAAAAATGGAGACACAGAAGAGAACCTGCAAAGTGCAGATGTTTCTCTTTCTCCTTTCTATGAGCTTTTCATCAGCTACTTAAAGACAAATCAAAATGAAAGCTGATGATACATGACCATAAAAACCTTCTATGGTACCACAGAATTGCTTTGACTTTCTCAAGGTAAATGTTTAAAAGGACTGTCAAACTGAAAGAGGAATTGCACATTTTTGTTTTTATTAAAATCAAAATGTTCCAAATCTATTGCCTTTTCTATGAGAATAAATGGCTGTCAATGGTGTGCTACCTTGCTAATGTTTTTGAAAAAAACAAGCTTAACTCTGTCCCTTGAACAGAAAAAAGACATTTCCATGATGAATTGGAAAATAACTGCTTTTTGAAAGAAACATTACTTTTGAGTCAGTCATTCAATAAACATTCATAAAGTACCTACTATGTGCCAGGTACTATACTAAGGGCTAAAAAAAGCACTTGAGAAATAGGTGTTTGGAAATATTTTCTTTATTATCTATGTCCTTTGATACCCCTCATTTCCATCAAGAGACAGGATGGAAGAGTTGATAGAAAGCTGGTCTTGTAGCTCAGAAAACCAGGAATATTATATGATTTCTGACATAAAATCATTATGTGATCCTGAGAAATAAATTTAGTGTCTTGAGTATTCTAGGCCAGTGGTTTCAAACACTGATAAAAATGAGGGCCAAGAACTGTATGTAAGGATCCCATGCTATCACTGTAACATATAGAAATGAACTCCAAACTTTTTTGATCTTTTACCCAATCAGTTGGGTAGCTAGGTGGATAGAGTAGCAGTCGTGGAGTCAAGAAGACTCATCTTTCTAAGTTCAAATATGGCTTCAGACTCTCTAGCTATATGACTATGGGCAAGTCACTTAATCTTGTTTGCCTTAGTTTCCTTATCTGTAAAATGAGCTGGAAAAGGAAATGGCAAACTACTACAATATCTTTGCTGGAAAAAAACTCCAAATGGAGTCACAACAAATTAAACATGACTAAAAGGACTGAACAATAACAACAATCTTATCAATAAAAAAATAAAGTAAACCATATGAGCTTCCAGTATGTCTACTTGTTAATAAGTCATATGCTGTCTCTACTATACAAAAATATTATGTACATTAATACTATGTACACATACATATATTTTTATGTATGTATTTTTAAAAATCAGATAAAAACTAAATTTTAATCTAGTAATTGGTTTAGGCCATTCTCAAATATTGTGGGCAGCAAGTAGTGCACAGGTGGTTTTGTAGAAGTCTCTAAATTGCTGAGAAGGTGCTGATCTATATGTCTAGATGAAGTTTGCTTTTCCAAGAAAACTTTCTGTCAATGAAATCTCAGTTCCAGTGACTATCGCCTTCCCTATCCATCATTAAATGAAATTTTTTTTGATCAATATGAAGTATACCACACATAAAAATATTCATATCTGCCCAATTTTAAAAACTTGAAAACAAAACTTTCTGACTTCTTAAAAATACTTCAAATAAAGTTTCGATGGATTTTGAATCCATCTGCTAAAAATATTTTTAAATGCAAAATGAGCAGAATTAAGAGAACACTGTATATAGTAACAGCTATATTGTTTTATGAACTACTTTGAGCAAATAAGCTATTTTGACTATTATAAATAACCAAATTAACTATAAAGAACACAGGAAGAAAGATATTATATATCCAGAGAAAGAATTGATAAATAGAAGTATGTATGGAATACTTTTATATATCTATATGTATATATCTGTGTATAATGGTAGCCATCTTTAGAGTGGGAGAGAGGTTAAAAAAGGGGGAAAAAGAAATTTGCATGACAATTTTTGTATGTTTGAAGGAAATAGCAAGTTATGCATAGTAGATTTGCTGTTTCATGAGCAATTATCTTTTTTTATTTTACTGAATTATGGAAATGCTTGCTTTATTCCATAAATTAGAAATAAAATTAAAAATACACTTTCTGATTAGTTTGTAAAAACAACTATTTGACATAAAGGAAGATGGAAATTCACTGGTGAAATTTCAATAAATATCTTTGCAGAAGAGTAACTACCATGACTTAGCATGTTCAGTCAGCAATACTCTTCTTTCTCCTTTTGGCTTTACACTTCTTTATGAGAAACCTTTCCCAGTATGACAGCTATTAAAACAAAGTGTAAAGATGAACTGAGAACCAGACCTACAAAATGAGGTCTTTAAAAAAATATCATGAAACACATTCAATTACATTTATCTCACTAATAAATATCATGATTAAAAATGCCTTTAGTGAATAAAAAGAATTTAGGTACTAGAAATAAAGTACTTTTAAAAAAATAGTGTTCAATCTTTATTTTATCCTTTAAAAATTTCTACTTTAATGTCTTACTATATATATATATGTATATATATATATATATATGCATATATATATATATCATATTAGTTTTTGTTCCTGTTCTTGTTTGGTTACTCAGTCATGCCTAATTCTTCATGATTCCATGGACCTTATTTTTTGGCTATTTGTTATTAAATATTAAATATAAATATGTTTGTTATAAAGTAGACATATACTGGAGGTACATACTTTTTATTTTATTTTTTACTGATAGGTGGAAGATATAAAAAGTTTGGAAATCACTTCTAAATACCATTCAGCTAAGTTCTAGGGAAGATACAAAGTTTATAGAAAATACAATTCCTACCCTTACAGAGCTTATGTCTCCTTACATACTAATGACTAACCTTTGAACAGTGCTTTATGATTATGCTCAGTGTTTATAAGTTTCATATGAACATTTCAATTAACTGATAATAATTGGGGACAAACTATCACGCTAAGTACAGTTATGGTAACAATCCTATTTTGGTCTTTCTTTTTATTTGCAGAATCCACTTTTTTATAATAAAGATGAATATGATATTTATGGACAGCTATGTTACCTGTGCATGCAAAGTTTGTCCAGTCATCTTGTATACAACTATGGGTCATAGGAATGCATCTGTATTTATCACAATTTACAATGAAGCAATTTGCATTGGCAAATTATGAGATACAGCCATTATAACAGAGAAGGCCCTTACCTTTTCAAGCATTGCATTGCCTTGGTGAGCATTGATGTTGTGTTTGCTGATCTCTCTTTTATACTTATATTCATAAACTTGGTCAGTGATATTAACTAGAAGTGTTGATGGACTAGAAGCCAGCTTTCCACAGTCATAGACAGTTCCACTTTCAATGTCAGTTGGTGCTGTAGCATAACGTAAAATCAAACCCATTATGAGACCTAGAGATAAAAATACAGATTTAATGTCTTTGAATAAAGGAAATCTAGAATATTTAGTACTAGATATTCACACAATTGGCAAGGGAAGGGGTTTCAGAATTCTGTAGCTTTCAACTGCTTTCATTCCTACCCAATTATCAATTCTATATTTATTATTTTATAGATGTAATCTCTTTGAATAAAGGAAATCTAGAATATTTGGTGCTGGATACTCATACAATTGGCAAGGGAAGGGGTTTCAGAATTTTGCAGCCTTCAAATACTTTCATTCCTACACAAGGATCAGTTCTATATTTATTATTTTTATAATATTTCATATAACTCACATTAGTTCAAATTAGAAAGCTTTCTAGTATAGTAGAGTATTGGTCTTGGATTCAGGAAGACTTTTTAGCAATGTGTCTCTGAACAATTCACAAAATTTCTGATGCTTACTTTCCTCATTAGTTAAATGGAGATAATAATAATTTCTCCTTCATTGAGCTAAAAGGAATATCAAATAAGATACTCTATATAAAATAATTTGCAAACTTTAAAGTGCAATATAAATGTTTTATTAGCAGTACTACAATCTTTACTTATCTTAGCATTCCATTACATTACAATGAACACAAATTTACTGGACTCTGGTTTAATGACAAATAACATAACTTTAGAGTCTGTCAGACAATATGATCTCAGTCCTGGTTCTACAATGACACATTTGGGCAAATAGTGTGATGGGTCCAGGACTGGAGTTCAATAATCTGGATTCAGATCCCACCTCTAATGCTTACTATCCACTCTTGGGCAAGTCATTAATTCTGTATGAGAGTTGGACAGCTCCTAGGATATATTTAGGAGATCTTTGTGGACTGAATGTTCACAGATTCCTTTAGCATGTAGGTGACAATTTTAGCTTTTATTCATCTGTAAAATGAAGGAGTTGAATTAGATGACATGTAAAATATTTTAGAAAGGTGGTTAGGTGGTTCAGTGGATAAAATGCTGAACCTGAAGTCACAAGATGCTTTGTCTAAGTTTGAACTTTATTGTACTTTTAGGCTTTGACAGTTGAAGATTGTTCTGATCCATTTAATGATTTATATGACATGCATAATTATGACAACTTCAAGATTTTATCAGCAGAGGTGCAATGGATTTGGGAGAAGGGAAGTAAGGAAGAACTGAGTCATGTGATTCTTAACTCTGTTTGCCTCAGTTTCACATGTATAAAATGATCTGGAGAAGGAAATGATAAACCTCTCTTTGCCAAGAAAACCCCAAGGGAGGTCACAAAGATTCAGACACCTAAAATGGCTGAACATTAGCCACTATTTTCATGTGTATACAAGCTACAAAAAAAAGGAAACAGCAAGCTTCAGCAGTAAGAGTACAGACTCTGAATTCAAAGTACCAAAGGCTAAAAGCCTTCCTCTTGTGTTCAAGCCTATTGTGATCTTTAGCATCCTGGTTCTCATCACTGAGGTCAGCTCCAGTTCTAAATCAGTGGTACTAGATTTAAAAAAGCAAATAAAATGTTCTGGGGTTTTTGTATGTGCAAATAGTTATGTGCTTTGTCTAATTCTGAACTTTATTGTACTTTTATTCTTTGACAGATGAAGATTGTTCTGATCTGTTCAATGATTTATATGCCATACATAAATTATGACTTGACTTCAAGATTTTATCAGTAGAATTGTAATGGATTTTGGAGAAGGGGACATTTAGCTCATTCTTGCCACATACCATAATATTGCTATCCACATATATAAGGAAATAACATTTTCAGTGTTTATGTCTGAGCAAGACAATCCTCCCATCCCCAACCTAGAACATAAAACCATTCCTAAATCATTTTGTCAATCCTTGAGAATATGGACTGTTTCATTCTGTGTTATTACCACCTCACACTGATTAATTTCCTTCTACCAAAATTACTTTGTATGTACTTTCTACATATTTTATATTTGTTCATCTGCACACAGTTCATTCTACCAAGTAAAATATTTCCCAGGGCAGGGACTGCTTTTAGTTTTCTGGGTTTTGAGATTTTCTTTGATTGTTTTTTGTTTTTGTTTTTTTATTTTTTTCCCCAGAACCCAGCAAGTAGATGTACAATGGCTAAATCCTCTAACCCCAATCTATCACTACCTGTGTGATTCTTCTGGGGGCAAGTCACTTCATCTCTATTCACTTCCATTTGTATAAATGGGGATAATAACAGCACCCACTTTGAAAGAGTTGTGAGAATCAAATGAGTTAATATTTGTAAAGCACTTAGCACAGTGCCTGGCACATAGATGCTATATGAATGCTTTGTTTCCTTCCTTTCTCCTCTCTTACTTAGAAACATAGCTAATGTTAATTAAATTCTTGTTTAATGGAAAAGAGATTGCTTTTATCTTAACTGACCCTATCTCACTGTTTAATGTCTTGCCTCTTTGGTTATCAGCTGTTTGACTAGACGCCTCTGACCAACAGAAAAGGAAAGACAGAAAAAATAACATTTCCCTTCCTTTTGGCACACATACTTTGTATGCAGAACACTTGATTGATCACAACAACATTTCTCTGAAAACATAAGGGAAACCAAAGTTGTTCCCACGGACATGGACAGCTGTTTTTTCGGAGCACTCCAAATGTTCTGCAGAAGTCGCATGCCTGTCCTGTTTGTATTTAGTGCTTTACATGTTGCCTCCCCTTTAGAATATGAGCTGCAGGAGGCCTGAGACTCTGTTTTTGCCTTGATTAGCAAAGAGCCTGGCATGTAGCAAACTTAATAAGTACTTGTCAAGCTGATCTTTAGAGACTAATACTTCTCTGAAAGATAGCAGAAAGTCTGAAAAAATTATAGGAACCCTGAGCCTTTTGATGAGTGCTAGCCTGAGAAAGAATTTCCTTTTGCTGTCTGAAACTTATTTATAACTTTGATGTAAAGAAAAAACCTTTCCCAAGCAGATTCTGTGATGGAGAGAAGCAATCCAATAAGGAATATCCCCTTCCCCAGTGTGATGAAAGGAAAGATGCTATGTGTAAAAATAGGCCCTGACTAGAAATAACAAAAACATGTAGATAATATCTTGGAGTTTAGATCAAATCCATTGCAACACATTCCATGAGGAATTTCCTTTTTTGTTGTAAAGGGCTTTCATAATACCATAAGGTAACATGATATAGGGGAAGCACCTTTGCTATTCCTCAAGAAAAGTTGTGATTGTGGGCATTTCAAAATCACCACTGTCGGTAGAGCATAGGCTCTGGAGTCAGGAAGACCTAAATTCAAATATGACCTCAGACACTTAACACTTACTTGCTGTGTCACTTAATCCAAATTGCTTCAAAAAGTGAAAGAAAGAAATAAAAAGAAAGAGAGAAAGAAAGAAAAAGAAAGAAGAAAGAGAGAAAGAAAAAGAAAAAATAGAGAAAGGAGAAAGAAAAAAGGAAGGAAGAAAGAAGGAAGGAAGGAAGGAAGGAAGGAAGGAAGGAAGGAAGGAAGGAAGGAAGGAAGGAAGGAAGGAAGGAAGGAAGGAAGGAAGAAAAATATATAAGAACTTAGAGCACAGTAGAAAAAGCTTAAAATAAAATTTTGTAAACTACTAAAATGTTCTCCCTCAAAAAGTTTCAATGGGTTCTGGATCCATTTACTAAAAACATAAAAAAAATGCTGTACTCTCTTTACAATTTATAAGAATATCTGATTGACATCAGGAAGATAGGAGCTTATTAGCAAATTGCACTAAAATTTTTTGCTTTGATGCTTGAGTTGATGGATGAAATTGAAAAATGAGTATCATGATTTAGTAATCACAGTCAATAATATACTTCTTCCATTTATATCTACACATATTGGTAAGACAGCTTTTCCAGCTGGAACTGCCATTAAAACCAAGTATCAAAATAATCCAAACTTAAAACTAGATCTTCAAATCATTATCCCAATATGTTAAACCAAGATATTTCAAAATAATGAAGTACATTCAATTGCAGTGTTCTCATCAGCATATATTATTATTAATATAATAAGGATTTGTCACTGTTTAGATATAGTATGTATATATACACATACACATATATGTATCTGTATGCTTATATGCATGTGTATACACATAGGTACACCTATGTATATATAGTTAAATAGTGTTTAATCGTTATCTTATCCTTTTTAGTTTCTATTTTTTTGTTTTGTAATCTAGTTTGGAGACTTACAATATTTTATAGAAAAGAGCTTTCTCAAAGGAGTTATATAATATATAGTTATGTAAATATTATATTAAGATCATTAGCTACTGTGATATAAATTATAATATATACAATACCATATGCCTATAATTTATTAACACATGTACATATATTGGCCACCTGCACAAGTATATTTTACTGATAGGGCTGGAGATAAAAAAGTTTAGAGACCTGTCCTACATACCACGGTGGTAAGTTCTGGGGAAGTTAACAAAGTTTGGATAACACAATCCCTGCCCTTATGGAGCCTAAGACTATTTAGATAACAAAGGCTAGCATTAGCATGGTGTTTTATGAGTATCATTCTCATGTTTACACATTATATATAGAATAAATGTGAAGAATCAATCAATTTATTTGAGTCCTGAATGTCAAGATCACATAGGCCCTGCAAGACACAGTCAGCATGGCTCATCTTCTCAGAAAAATTCAGAATTATTTGAGGGCAGGGATGTAGAAGCCCCATTTCATCATTGATAAAACAATGGGATTGTATCTCTAAAGTCCTTTCCAAATCAAGCAATCTATAAATTCTATGTTTAAGTGTACCCAGCTGACTGAAAGTAACAGGTTCAGAAGTGTTCTCATTCAATGCATGTTTATTGCCTGATGATGGATTGGTACCACGTACCCCTGGAGACACAAACATGAATATAAAAGGGTCCCTACACTCTCACAGAGTTTACAATCAAGTTTTTTGTCCCTCAGCGGACACTGACTCAACATCAAGCCCAACACACTTTTGGCATATGTCTCTTTTTTAGTTTATATTCAATTTCTCATTGCTCAGCAAGCAATAATACTACTTTGGAATTTCTCTGGATGATTTCTCTACCATGTCCCCCACCCCCAAGACAGGTCCCTTTTCCTTCTCCTCACTCCATTTTTTTTTAAATCTTTGGTGTTTTGCCTTCTTCCATTAGATTGTAAGGGCAACTAAATGGCATAGTAGATAGAGCGCCTGGCCTGAAGTCAGGAATCCTCATCTTTATGAGTGGAAATATAGCTTCAGGCATTTACTAGTTGTGTGACTGCAAGCAAGTCATTTAACCCTGTTTGCCTTAGTATGTAAAATGAATTGGAGAAGGAAATGGCCAATTATTCCACATCTTTACCAAAAAGCAAAACAAACAAAAACCTAAAAGAGACCCTGGAAAGTTGAATGCAACTGAAAAACAACTGAACACAGAATAAAATTGGATTATAAGGTCCTTGAGGGTAGGGATTATCTCTCTTTTTTCATATTTCAATTTCTAGTCCTTAGTACAATGGCAGGCACATAGTAGGCACTTGATAAACATTTACTGTTAGTAAATAATAGTAAATAGCAAATTAGTAAATTAGTAAAAAATAGTAAATAGTAAATTAACCATTTTACTTTTGCCCACCTGTGGAAACCATCATTTTCTTCTTCAAGCAGATTTTCTTTTCTTTTTCTTTTCTTTTTTTTTTTTTTTTGCTGAGGCAATTGGGGTTAAGTGACTTGCCCAGGATCACACAGCTAGGAAGTGTTAAGTGTCTGAGATCAAATTTGAACTCAGGTCCTCCTGACTTCAGGGCTGGTACTCAATCCACTGAGCCACCTAGCTGCCCCCTCAAGCAGATTTTTCTACCAAGAATCATTCAATTCTTTAAAGTGCTACAATATTCAGTAAAGGGGGGCTTTCTTAAAGGAAGTGATCTGTCTTTTCTTATATTATTGGGAGTTTTTTTATTTGTATCTTTTGCAAGGCAATTAGGGTTAAGTGACTTGTCAGGGTCATGCAACCAGCAAGATTTAAGTGTCTGAGGACCCATCTGAACTCAGGCCCTCCTGACTCTGTGCCATCTAGCTGCCCAGGTTATGTTTTAATTCAATTCAAACACTAGAATTAAATATCTATTTTGTGACAGATACTGGAGATACAATGAAAAATGGAACAGCATTTGCCCTCAAAGAGATTACATCCTAGTTATGTGTATGCATGTAGGGGTGGGAAGTAGGGAGAGATGAGACACAGTGTGTGCATAAATCAGAATGTATACAGTATATACAAAAAAAGGACAAGATCAGATTCTTTTGAGGAAGACTAAGAAATTAGGCATATCAGGAAACTCTCATCAACAGAGGGTCATTTTAGCAAAGTTTTAAAGAAACAAGGGATTTTAAAAGGTAATACATAAAATCATGGGTGAGAGGTTATGGGCATAAGGAATAATTGCCACCAAAATCCTCCAAGAATATTGGAAGAAGGAGAATACTTTCTTGGGACATGTGAGGGATGGGGCAGAAATGAGGGAAGAATATTTGTAGGAGGGAGCATCTTAAACCCTTTTACTTGGCAAGGATTCTAAATTGTAGAGGAGAGGACACGTATTCCAAGCATGGGAGCTGTCAGGTGGGACACATTGCGGCAAATGTAGGAAATGGTCAGTAGCCTAAGTAGACTAGAACAGAGTGTATCATGGGGAAATAACACAAGACTGGAAATGTTTGAGTCATAATGTAGAGACCTGAGGTGCTTAGGAAATATATACAAGAGAAACCATTGAAAGTTTTCAGGTAGGAAAATGATACAGTCAGAACTGTATCTCAGAAAAGTTATTTTCATAAAGATTTTCACAAGATAAAGCAAAGAAATCCTAGAATGACCCAAATGGCTACAGATGTAGAATCTTCCACCTTAAAGTTCTTTTTGGGTCTTTTGAGCTACAGGTGAACTCTCAGGGAGATTCAGAAAGATTTAAACTGAGGCAAGATATTGTGGAAAAACAAAAGGCTTTCTATAGGCATATTTGAGGCTTTGGGCAACAGAAGGTCAAGGCAAAGGATTTGTTAAATTTATAAGAAGAGAAAGCCAGTAAGATAATGTGTCTATTACAAAATTATAGGATCTGTGGGCCATCCAATCCAACCTATACCTGAACAAGCATCCCTCCTAATAATACCTCCAAATAGCCACCAGTGCTTTTACTGAAGACTTCCTTCTTACAAGTGTGATAGAGGAATCCTGTTCAACTTTGAAAAAGCTCAGTTAGGAAGTCTCTTCTGACATCAAATATCTTTGCATCTTTTACCCATCACTCCTGGTTCTGCCATCTGGGGTCAAACAGAGGAAGCCCGATGTCTCTTCCACAGGACAGACCTTCAAATACTTGAAAACAGCTCTCATCTACCACTGACTCCATCCCTCCCCCCACCCCTAGCCTTCTTTTTTCTAGTCTACTCTAGACTACAAATCCCCAGTTCTCTGAACTAATTTTTATATGGCATGACCTTGAGGTCTTGCACCATCTAAGTCACTGTGTGGCTAGAAAATTCCCTCCAACTTATCAATGGTCTTTTAAAACTTGGTACCCAGAATGGGATCCATTGAGTCTGCAGGCTATTCATGCCAGGAAACAGCTGAGAAGGATTTAAGCTCCCTCTGGGGTAACTGTTGTTATCTGTCCTTCCTTCTCGAAGAGGACCAATGACATCATGAAGAGGATGCCTCGATAAGCAGGTAAACTGAATTTAAATGAGACAGCCTTACCTTTTCTCCCAGTCTCTGAAGTCCAGTGCAAAAACAAGTTAAGATTCTATGTGGAAAGTCAATGTAACTTCAAGTCAAAGACAAGGAAATATGCAAAAGAAGGGCAAAGGGAGGATGGCTAAGCTCATCAGCCTTTTGCAACCTGCTTTTCTTAACCTTTAGATATCCCAGAGACCTGTCAGGGATGCTGTTCACAGTAACCAGCTGCACCATTCACCTTGTTAAGGCATTGCTGCTAATTTTAGCATCTCTGATAGGACTGAGGGTTGGGGATT
The DNA here is from genome assembly GCA_023553655.1 of Myrmecobius fasciatus. Classification (NCBI taxonomy): domain Eukaryota; kingdom Metazoa; phylum Chordata; class Mammalia; order Dasyuromorphia; family Myrmecobiidae; genus Myrmecobius; species Myrmecobius fasciatus. The sequence goes on from JAJPUD010011628.1 coordinate 35,227, forward strand.
GATTGTATCCTTCAGTTGAGTAACAATAACAGTTGCACCAGAAGAGAATTTTTTTTTTCTTTAATGTTTCAATAAATAGTTTTGTTTGCTGATTTATATAAATAAATAAAAGAAATCAGGTGGCTCATTGAATAGAAAGCTGGATCTAGAATCAGGAAGACCAGAGGTAAATCCCACTGTAGCTTAAATACAGCTATCTGTAACCCTTTATAAATTACTTATCTTTGTAATTTATCTTCTATATGTCTCGGTTTTTTTCATCTGCAAAATGGAGATAATTAACATCTAATTCCCAGGCTTATTGTGGAGATAATGACATATTTGTAAAATATTTCATAACTTTTAAAGTGTTATATAAATGCTAGATATTATTATTATTATTAAATATAGTTTAAAAACTAGATATGTATATGTTGGCTAGAGGTCTAGGTCCTCCTCATTCTTCCCTTTTCTGAAGGTAGAGAAAAGCAGTTGTCAAAATATTCACTAGCTAGGGCTTTTGGCAACTGTGAAGGACAGGATTTTATTTCCTAGTTACCAGCTACATTTCGCTTCTATTCCTTAATTTGAACTGGATCATGGCCCATGTGCTATAATCTGCTAGTACACCACACCTGGTGATTATTGCACAAGGAAAATGAAATTCTAATTGGCTGTCAAGAGAGCCGTAAATGGCCTCAAGACTCCATTTTTAGATTCTCTACCTATTGGGAGATTTATTGGATTATTGATAAAATAAAATTCATCACTATTAGCTCCTTTCCCTCTAATTGCGCTTTAAATAACCAAATGAGGGATGTTGTTTGACCTCTGAGGACCATGACATTGGGGAGGTGATGTTATGCCATGCAAGTGAGTTGCCTCAATTTCCCCTCCAGGGGTCCAGCTGCTAGATATAAATTGGGATGACAGGAAATGGCCCTGAATGCAATGGGAGACCTTGGCCTTTGACCTTTTTAAGCTAAGATCTTCAAAAAGTCTCATTTTAACTGAGGTCACACCTATTCAGTGGTTAAGGTTAGGTAACAATTGAAATATAGGAAATATAAGGCCCACTAGGAACTGACTCCCACTTTGCTCACTCCAATTGCATTTAATGACTTATGGAGAACAAAACTTTTTGGAATTAGCTTTAAGGAAAATAAAAACAATAAAAAATTAGTAATAGGGAGGAGGTGCCAAATCTCCTTTTGAAAAGATGAAAGAGCACTGGTCCTGGAGTCAGGATCTGAGTTCAAATCCAATCTCAAACACTCACTAGCTATGTGATCCTGGGTAACTCACTTAATCCTGGTTGTATCAAAAGAATAAAGAAAAGAAAGAATTTTTTTTTCTCTCCCCCTAGAGCAACATAGTTCAGTCTATTCCCAAAGGTGTTTTGTCACAATACTAAACAGCTCTGGAAGATGAGCTTCTGTGATCCAGAACAATCTCCAAATACCAACTACTGCTGCTGCCATGTGGAGAAAAAGGCCTAATTGCCTCCTCTGGACTCTCTTTTCTCATTATTTACAACTAAAGAAGAGAAATGCTAGCCATCCCTCTGCTTTCCACCACTTCCTTGTCCTACTCTGGCTTTGAGAATCTGCTACTACCCATCTAACCTCACTCTGGCTGGGTCCCTTCCCCCTAAATTGCATAACTTTTGCCTAGGACCATCAGCCCAAACTACAAATCCCAAGATGCTTAGCTATCACTCAAAATATTTGCTTCTTTTGGATGTACTCAGTGTCAGCCCAGCCCAGGGAAGGTATTACATATATATTATATCTCTATCATATCAATGTAAATTAATTTGTATTAGACTGTTCATATGCAAACTCCTTCGTCTCTAGAAGCCCTGATGAACATGAGAAAATAGGAACCAGCAATGGCTTCTTTTCAAATTAGTTCCCATCATAGGGATTCTAGGATCTCCTCAAATATAAATCCTAGCCATGTTGTTATATTCAGTCATTTTAGTCATATCCAATTCTTTGTGACCCTTTTTGTGGGTTTTTTTTGGCAAAGATATTGGAGTGGTTTACTATGTCTTTTTTCAATCCTACCCATAAGATTTATTAATTGAAAGCACTAATCATAGAGTCTAAATACTATTGAGGCTTTCTATTGTGACCCTGAAAAAATGGTTTAAACTTTCTGGGTTGCCATCTTTAAAACATAGATATTCATAGAATCTCAGAGTGGAAGGGACTTGAGAAGTCATCTAATCTAACATGTACATGACACATTTGACAGATAACTGATCATACACGGTACTAATAGAGAATTGGGGAAGGGGAAAATATATGTTATAGAAATATCAGTGATTATTATGTAAATATGAGGAGTAGTGGAAAGGACATGGGGTCAGAAGTCAGAGATCTCTATTCATGCTCCCAGAACACTGCCATTATGTGTTTGGACAAGGTTCACAAGTCAATGACTATAGTAGTCTAGTGTTTGATAAATCCAAAGACCCCAATTTCTGGCATAAAAACTCACCATTTGACAAAAATTGCTGGGAAAATTAGAAATTAATAAGGCAAAAACTAGGCATTGACCCACGGCTAACATTGTATACCAAGATAAGGTTGAAATGGGTTCATGATTTAGACATAAAGAGTAATATAACAAGCAAATTAGAAGAACAAAAGAATAATCTGCTTCTCAGATCTGTGGAGAAGCAAGGAATTTGTGGCCAAAAAAGAACTAGAGTATATTATGGAATGCAAAATGGATAATTTTGATTATATTAAGTTTAAAAGGTTTTGTACAAATCAAACCAACACAGACAAGATTAGAAGAGAAAGCAATAGAATGGAAAAAAAATTCACATCCAAGGGTTCTGATAAAAACCTAATTTCTAAAAGACATAGAGAATTGACTCAAATTTATATGACTACAAGCCATTCTCCAGTTGATAAATAGTCAAAGGATATGAACAATTTTAAGATGAAGAAATTAAACCCATTTCTAGTCATGTGAAAAAAAAATGCTCTAAATCACTATTGATTAGAGAAATGCAAATGAAGAAATCTCTAAGGTACCACTATACATCTCTCAAATAGGCCAAGACAACAGGAAAAGATAATGATGAATATTGGAGAGGATGTGGGAAAATTGGGACACTAATACATTGTTGGTGGAGTTGTGAACTGATCCACCCGTTCTGGAGATTAATATAGAATTATGCCCAAAGGGATATCAAACTGTACAGACTCTTAGATCCAGTCTCTATTGGGCCTGTATCCCAAAGAGATCATAAAAAAGAGAAAAGGACCCACATATGCAAAAATGTTTGTAGCAGCTCTTTTTATAGTGACAAGAAACTGGAAACTGAGTGGATGCCCATCAGTTGGAGAATGGCTGAATAAGTTATGGTGTATGGATGCTATGGAATATTACTGTTCTATAAAAAACAATCAATAAGATGGTTTCAGAGAGGGCTGGAGAGATTTACATGAACTGATGCTAAGTGAAGTGAGTAGAACCAGAAGAACATTGTACACAGCAACAGCAACATTACACAATGATCAATTCTGATGGACATGGCTCTCATCAACAATGAGGTGATTGAGGTCACTTCTAATGATCTTGTGATGGAGAGAGCCATTTGCACCCAGAGAGAGGACTGTGGTAACTGAGTGTGGATCAGAAAACAGTGTTTTTACTTTTTTGCTGTTTGCCTGCATTTTGTTTTCTTTCTCATTTTTTCCCTTTTTGATCTGAATTTTCTTGTGCAGCATAATAAGTGTGGAAATATGTATAGAAGAATTGCACATGCTTGCCATATATTTGATTACTTGCCTCTGGGGGAGGGGATCAAGGGAAAGGTGGAAGAAAAAATTTTTTTACAAGAGTGAATGTTGAAAATTATTTATGCATTTGTTTGGAAAATGAAAAGCTTAAAAAAAAAGACTTTCGACAAGTATCATAGTAATTCTGAACCTCAGCTGCAAAATGGGAATACTGTTATTGTTTATTCCTGACAGGGGCATTGTGAATAAAACAGTCTGCATACTTCAAGGCACTTTGTAAAGATAAGGTAGTTTTATTTTGATTACTACTAAAAATAAAATGCTCACCAAGAACAATTTGTCTATATTTCCCCCGTTGATTTTTTTTGGTGTTTTTTGTTTTTATACTATGTTAGTTTATTAATTTAGCCCTCCCTTCTCTCCTACTTAAAGACTTTTCCTTGAGGAAAAAAAAGGTAAAGGATGAAGTGGAACAGAATTTCAGCAAAACCAACCAATACATCAGCTACATGCAATATTCCTCAGTCATAATCTCTTCCCCCTCAGTATTGAAAGGAGGGAATTACATTTTCTCAAATTTTTCTAGAATCAAGCTTACCTCCTAAAGTGTGATTGTGCTTATGGACATGGCTTAGTAGGAAAAGAATATCAGATTTGTATTTAAGATTCAAGATTTGAATTCTGACTCAGTCATTAGCTCCCTGTGGTCTTGGGCATATTATTTCCCTTCTCAATGTGTCATTTGCCTCATTGATAGGATGAAGAGGATACCTTAGGTAATTTACAAGCTACCTTTTAGTTCTAGATACTAAGAACTAATGAAAAGCAAATTAATAAAAAAAAACAATGACAAAACCATCTTGGCTTGAAAATACTGGATATGACATTAGCAAGGCATATAAAACTGTTCTGAGAATCAAAGCATCATCAGATTTAGAGATAGAAAAGACCTTAGAAATCATCTAATTGAATTTACTTATGTTACATATAAGGAAACTGAGAACCAGTAAGAGGAAGGAACCCACCCTTTTGACCTCAGGTTTTCTCACTCTGAGTCTAAGGTCCTTTTTACTCTAATATACTACTTTTCTTCCTGTAATTTTAGGTGATTTACCCAAACTTGAAGTCTAGCCATTATCCTGTGGGTATTAGAAATCTATCAGATATTCTTTTTATAAGGTTTTCATGAAAAGTAACCTTTAAAAATTATGTGGATCAAATCATTAGCATGTTATGTCTTCAATTTTTGGTAAATACTGCTGGGTGAATTAAATGACTAACAATAATAGCAAGTATATTTTATTATACTAGAATACACTTACTGCTATAGAGTTCCTTTAGCAAAATAATTACAGTTCAATTACTGCCTACTAAACAATAAGCAATGTTTTCATATGAATTTGGCTACTGTCACCTTTTTTCCCCCAAGCCAAATGTAGGTAACTATAATGTGTTCTTCTAGTCCCTTCCTTAAGTGCCTAGCTAATACTCAAATGGATAAAATGATGAATGTCACTGAATGCATGAAAACACTCTGGTGATAGGTAACATTAGAATTATAGAATTTAAGAGCTGGAAAGGACCTAATGCATTTCTTAATGGGATCAGAACATAAGGAGGAAGGTAGCAATTTGACTTTTATGAGCAACCAGCAATGAATACGCAAAGTAGTGTAAATGGATAGTATTCAGTGTACCAGATGCTGTCAATCAATATTTACAGCATTAATGGAGTTTCTGAGCTCTTAGTACATCTTAAATGAGCATCATTATGACTTAAAATTTGAACCAGTTGGGCATCAGATTCCCATGATTATGAAAATCAACAAGACCTCAGTAGAGAGGATTGCTAGAGGAAACTATCCATTAATGGAGCCAGAGAAATGGCAAATGTTGTCATTTCACTACTAAAAATGTCAGAATGTACATCCTATAGAAAAATGCAAATAGAAAATGCTTAAGAACAGTAAATAAAAACTGCCATTAGCCCATCTCTCTCTTCAACTATTTATTGAGCTATTTGTATCTCCCAGTTTGCCATATAATCCTATAACATTAAAACTGTATCTCTCCTTCACCTGTGAGAGCCCAACTAACAACAAAACAGAGTACTAAACGTGATTTTCTCATACTTCTTTATCGTTGACACTATGCTTTTTCATTTTTACCAAAACAATATCTAGAAAATTTCTAGCATTTTGAAACTGAAATATAATCAATCCAATTCCAATAAGCATCATTAACCTCATGACCTCAGCTTCTCAGTTTCCCTGGTTTCCTTAAAGACTCAGCTCAAATGCTGCCCTCTGCAAAAAGCCATACCTAATCTTAGCAACTATTAGAGCCAGATCACTGTCCAACTACTTTGTATAGATTTTATCCATATGTCTATTTTTTGCACGTTGCTTCCCTTATTAGAATATACAATCTAGCCCTGAAGTTAGGAGAACCTGAGTTCAAATCTGAACTCAGATACTTAACACTTCCTAGCTGTGTGACCTTGGGCAAGTCACTTAACCTCAATTGCCTCAGCAAAAAATAAAATAAAACAAAAAATATACAATCCATGAGAACAGAAATTATTGGGGTGAGATGACACTTTTCTTTACATCCCTCAAATTTAGCACAGTCCCCAACATATAATAACTACTTAATAAATGCTTCTTGACTGATTATATTCAAGACATTGTGCTAAACATTAGAGATGTGAAGACAAACAACAACGAACATATAAACAATCTCTGCTCTTAAGGAGCTGACATTTTATGAGTAGAGGGTGCAAATCAACATATAAACAACTAAGTGATTATTTGAGGAGGAGTAAGGGGCCATGGAGGGATGAAGAAAAGCCATCTGGAAGCATCTGGATGGAACCTTTGAATAAATGGTAGAATGAGGGTCTTTCAGACTGATTCTTTTTTGAAGGCAAACTATTGTGCCTCAATTCTTACTTTAATAAGTGTTGTCTCAGACAAACTAAGACATGGGAAAGAGCTTAAAAAGATTAAGGTCTCCCACTACATGGGGGGGGGTCGATTGCCAGTCTTCCTGATCTATGTCTTGTGGATGACTCTCATGATTCCAGAGGTGAGAGTGAAGTTGATGACTCCAGACTTATCTCACTTAAATCCAATTCTCTTGCAAGTCAAGACAGCACTCTCCTGATCCTCCTCAAGATGAAGTGCAAAGCACAATAACAAGAAGCATAAAGTCACCAAGAGTGACTCTAAGAGGCCTTCTGGTTCTACCTCCTCAGTTTTTTCAAATGAGGAAATTGAGTTTCAGAAAGGAAAAGGAATTTGCCAAAAGATCATCCCCACAATAATCTGCAAAGATAAGATCCCAACTCAGCTCCTCTGCCTCCAAATATGGCTCTATCTACTATGCCATATTGCACTTCTCTTTCCATTTTGTTCTTTCTTCACTGGTTATTTCCTGGGTTTCTGTTCCCTGGAGCTTTTTAAGACAGGAAGGTCTCAATCATGAGAGTGCAATAACTGTTATTGATATAGCAGCCAGACTTAGAAACAGAGATGCTCAGAAAATATGGGATGTTATGTACTCAAGGGAATTATTTATATAATAAGTAGTAAGGGTACAAGATATTCTAGTTGTCACTAGGACTATTACTTTCAGGATATCAAAACAATCAATTCAGTGGAAAAGAAGAAAAAAATATTTCAAATTCATTGTTTGGTGTCATGTAGAAAAGCCTTCCAGCTCACTGAGGTTTTAAAATAATCGTCAAAGGATGCAGTATAAAAGTTTCTCAGAAAGAAACAGAACAAAATATTTTGCTACCTTTCTAAATTAACTTCAGATAGTTGCTATTGATTTCATTTCCAGCGGAGATCACAAAGGCAAACAAATGTGAAATTTTGAAGTTCAAGTACAATTTTTTTTTCCTTATTTCATTCTGTGACTCCCACAACACACATGTACATACTGTTTTCCTTAGCTAGACTGTAAGTTCCCTAAGGTCAGGGACTACTTTCTCTAGTGTGTTCATATCCCCAGTACCTGGAAACATTCCTGAAACATATTGTGTACATGATAAATATTTGTTGATTGATTACAAGAGTCTGATACTTTAGCATTCCTATAATGACACTCACTTGTGCCTATTAGGTCCAGTGATGAAATGAAGATAAATTGCCTCAGATGTTTTAGCGACAAAATATGTTATTGTTGTTGAATTTTATGTGACCCAGTGGACTTTTGTCCAGGGAATTTTCTTGGCAAAAATACGGGAATAGCTTGTCATTTCCTTCTCTGGAGTGTACCCATTTTACAGATGAGGAACTGAGGCAAATAGAGATTAAGTGATTTGCCCAGGATCACAGAGTTGGTGTCTGAGGCTGGATTTTAATTCAGATCATCCTGATTCTAAATCCGGTGCTCCATTCACTATACCATTATTTATATAATGTCAAAACAGACATGTGCCGGAGTTCCAGTGTTTTCAAACTCTATCGAGGGTATGACAGAGTTGAGTTGGATATCGTTAGAATTCTCCTATCAAATGCAATATGAACTTAAAAATAATAATTGTGATAGACTTGGCTTTTCTCGATAATGCAGTGATTCAAGGCAATTCCAATAAACCTGTGATGGAAAGTGCCACTCTTTTTCAAAGAAAGAACTATGGAGACTGAATATGGAGCAAAGCATAGTATTTTCACTTTTTTGTTGCTGTTGTTTGTTTGCTTGTTTTTTTTCTTTTTCGTGTTTCTTTTTTCTTTTGATCTGATTTTGTGTGTGTGTGTGTGTAGCATGACAAATATGGAAATATGTTTAGAAGAATTGCAGATGTTTAACCTATATCAGGTTGCTTTCTATCTTGGAGAGGGAAAAAATTTGGAACCCAAGATTTTATAAAGGTGAATGTTGAAAAGATCTTTACATGTATTTGGAAAAACAAAATACTATTAAAATAAAAGAAAGTTATTTCCTTTGTGGAAAATTAGATCTAATCAGAGAGAACCAGTGAGGAATAACAAGCATCCAGTGGGTCCATGCTAGAAACCAAACCAGGTAGGGAATTAAAGAGTTCAGGAACTATGAAGAAAAAGCAAAAGTGATAGGAGTGGGATGCAGAATTCAGGAGGGAAAGCACTGAATTTGGAGACTAAAGATCTGAATTCAAACAAAACTACTAATAAATTTGTAGTAACCAGGTAATAACTTGATAGTAATTAGATAGTAACTTGGTAGTAATAAGGTAATAACTTCCCCTCTCTGGTTATTGGTTTTATTTATTTGTAAAATGAAGGGATTGAGGTCTTTCTTGAGTGCTTCTTCCATGAAGCAACTATTCCCCCAATGTTCTCTCTGTCATTTCCTTATGGAAGCTTTCCTTGCTGTCCTGTCAGGTTGCCAGCCTCAGATCCCTGACCAATTCCTAGTCTTAGTCCTAACACAATGACCTTATTGGTCCAGCATAGTTGCTTACCCTCAGAGTTCTAGGTCTATACCATCTGCCCACTCATGATGACAAATGGTCAATTAATGTGATGACTAAAAAGAATCTGTGATGAACTAGTGATGAACTAGAAAAAAGAACTAATGTGATGACTAAAAATGCACTTTGAGGATCAGGTCTTGAAGACCTGATCCTCAAAGTGCATTTTTGACTCATTTACTGTTAATATTAAGCAAATTCGTGGAGTAGCCTCATCATGCTATGTAAATACTCCCATTTCAGAAACTGTAACATTTAAAAAGTTCAAGAGACATAATTTCTGGATAATTAGTTATTTTATTAGTAATGCCAGCATTTTAATAAAAGAGGTCAGTTGGGCTCGCAAATGACAAAGAATCTCATGGAAGGGGCAGGCTCAAGGGTTACATGGCCTTGGAAAAGTGATGTTCCAGAGGGCAGCAATCAATCCTGACTAGTTAAGAAGTAAGGAGAGAATGAATTTTATAATGAGGAACTAGGCCATTCTAACAAACTTATATTATGTCATTTTACTTTTAAATTACCCCAAACTGGGGCAATCTAAACAAAGAATTCATCCCCACCTAAACCTTAGTAGAACAAAATAGCTTCCCCATGTGGGTAGGGTTTGAACAAGATTAAGAAAATTAACATATCTCTTTGTCAGTAATGTCCTTCCAGAGCCAGAACTTTTAAATGAGCTCTATAGAAAAGGGGGAACTCTGGATCTTCCCAAATCATTAGTTATTAATAATCATTTCTCTTAACATTAATATCTTAGAATTAAAGCTCAGAGATGGCCTCAGAACTAGGAGGACCTGTGTTCAACCCTTACTCTGAAACAAGCTACCTCTTTGGCCCTGGTCTAGTTATTGAGACTTACTCAGTGTTTTAGGCAAATATCTAAGATCATAGGTTACAGGAAAGCTGCTGACAAGTGTGGACTGAAGGAGTTTCTCTATTAAAAGTGTGCTTCTTCCTATGAAATTGAAAGTTCAGTCCTTCTCTCTTATAGAATAGACTACCACCATAAGCATTTGGGGCTAGTTTTCCAAGTCTGTATTCACTTTTTTTTCTCTTTCAATTCAACTTAGCAAACATTTACTAAGCACCTTCTGTATACAAGGTATTGGGCTATATATGGGGATAGAAAGCTAACTATCAGAGAAAGTAATAATAATAATAATAATAATGGAGAGCACTTATATGTTGCTTTATATATATTTCTATATGCCAGAAACTATGTTAAGTACTTTACAAATACCTCATTTTATCCTTACAACAACCCTGTGAGTTAGGCATTATTAATATTTGTATTTTACAGATAAGAAAACTGAGGCAAACTTGCCCAAGATTGTACAAGGTAGTAAATGTCTGAGACTCAGATTTTTCCTTACTCCAAGCCCAGAACCCTATCCATTAGCTACTTCACACTTATTCCTTCCACTATACCTTATAGGTATATAGGAGTACATGATTTGAAATCAGAAGAATCCTGACTCTATGTGACTTTAAGCAACTCACCCCAAAGAATCAAATGTTGCATCTAAAGTGGGTTTGAAAATTCCTTCCATACCCATTTATGGTGTCTGTGTGAAAAAACTGCTACAATCTTTAAAGGATATAGAAAAGGGAGCTACTATTATTGCACAACACAGTATATTCTCAAGGAGTTTAATGATATAGGAGACACCGAAATATGATACAAAGGAGAGTGAAATTTGTATATAAACATGGGGAAGTAGTTTAGGCAACACAATGAATAAAATGCCTGATCTGTTGCCAGGAAGACTTGAGGTAAAATTCAGCCTCAGATACTACATTCTGTGACATTGGGCAACTTGTTTAATCTTTGTAAAGTTCTCAACTTTTATTAGATATGTGATGCTGGACAAGGCACTTATCGCTATTTGCCTCAGTTTCTCATTTGTAGAATAGGAATAATAATATTTACCTTCCGGGGTTGCTGTAAGAATTAAATGAAATAATGATTGTAAAGCACTTTATCACAGTGTCTTGCCTAGTAAGCTATTATTATTATTAGTTATGATTATATAAATTTATATAATATACATATATTATATATCCTGTACTTCTATACACACACACATATATATACATATATATATATATATAAATCTATATATAATTCCATTTCTCCCCTAGTTGGCTACTCTAGGACTTCTTTCCCTTCATCATGTCTGGGAAATTCCCTTTCCCTTTTCAGCTTCTTTTTGTGGGGTCTTCCCTCATTTGATTATAAGCATCTTGAGGGTAAAGAATATCTTTTCATAGCTTTAACATATTAACAATGCTTGGAATACAGTGAGCATGTAATAAATGTTTATTGACTGACTGACCAAAAGAAAGAACCCGTTAAAGCACTACCATGAGAAACTTTCAGAAGGAGAGACCATTTATACTTTGGGAGAGGAAGTTTATGGAAGGTGAAATGGAAGAGATAATATTTCCATGGGGCCAGAAAGGGAGAAGGAAACTTCAATGTATAAAAAGGGAGGAAGTCTACTGTACCCACAAATGATGGTTTGTGCAAAGGCAGTGAAACTAGAGAGAGCAGGAAAAAGGAACAGAAAACATCCTGGTCTGTGTGTTAACATGAAAAATAGGAAGAGGAATAGTAGGGAACAACAGCAGGCAAAGGAAGCTGGAGTCAATCAGTCAATCAAGCAAAAAACATTCATGATGCATCTACTATGTACCAGGCACTTCCCTAAGTGTTGGGGGTGTAAAAAGAGACAAAAGCCAACCCAAACTCACAAGATAATGATTGAATTAGTCTGAGATAGCAAAGGACCTTGAATACCAGAATTAAGAATATCTGATCAAGTAGATGAAAGGGGATCAGAGTTGGAACTTATAGCAATTTTCCAGACTTCTGAGGCACTGAGGTGGTTCAGAGGATGGAGTAGCAGGGCTGGAGTCAGGAAGGTATAAGTTCAAATCTGACTTTAGATATTAACGACCTGTGTGGTCCTGGACAAGTAACTTCATTAACATGATGGTTAGTCATGGTTAATCAATGACTGTAAAATGGGGAAAATTAGAGTATTTAACTCCCAGAATTGTCATGAGGATTAAATGAGATATTTATAAAGTATTTTTGCAAAATTTAAGGCACTATGTGAATGTGATAGTTTTAATAATTATTGATATTTTGTTACCATTACTATTATTATTTGGTATGCTAGAATGACTGGAAAAAAGATCATCAATGCAGTTAGATAACTTTTGTGTCTAGACAAGAAAAAGCAAGGGTCTCCTGAATTGGTTAGGTTGTAGTAGAAAGAGAAAGGAGAGAACAGATACAGGAGATATTGCAGAGACTGAATTGACAAGACTTAACCATTGATTTGAGTCTATGATGAGATATGGGGATGAAGCAAAGATGACTGAGGTTATAAGCTTTGGGAATTGGTGGTACCATTGAGAGGGTATCCCATCCAGGGATTCAGGGGCCAGACTGATATAGATTTCTTTGGCCATGGTCAACATGGGAATTTTATCTTTCTTGAGTGAATAGTTTTTTTGTTGCTGGTTATTATTGTTTTAGGGAAATGATGATGAGTTCAGCTTGGAAAAAGTAGAGCTTGGGGTATCATCAGTTCAGGTGAAAATATCCGGGCAGTAGTTAGAAATATAATATTGGAGCTCTGGGGCAAGTTTCTTTTTACACTGAAATGTACATGCTGTGATTTTTCAACTTTTTATAATACTAAAAAAATAGCATTTATATAGGGCTTTAATGTTTGTAAATTGAGTTACAAATATTACTTCATTTTTATTCTCACAACCACCCTGGAAGGTTTTATTTTCCCTACTTTTTTGTTTTTATTTTATTTTTTGCTCTTTATTCATCAATTTTCCCCATATATCTTTGGTTGTAAGTCATGGTAAAGTTGGGCTCTGGTTAAGAGCCAGGATTCAGCTAAGTATAGAAAAATCTATACTGCTTTAACTATCAACTTTTTCACTTTAGATTTTCTGGTAGCTTTTCTAACCATATGACTTATCATGAAAGATCCTTAAGTCACTTGATATCCCCCTGGGTAATCTCCTTCCAAACCAAAAATCTGGAAATGAGTTCAGCTGCCCACAATTCAGAAAAGTAATGATGGAGAGAAATCTATACTTTCTATTGTTATTCCTGTGGCTATAGATTAAAACCACAATCATTTCAGCATTTCATCATTGTTTGTTCTGTACTAACATATGCTGCTTTGGTAGGGGGTGGGAGCTGGGGGGACTAAGTATCAGGCACATATCCCTATCTCCATTCACATACCCAGTGTCCATACAGGAGGAAAGCTCCCTGGCAAGCCCCATACATGGTACTGAGAACCAGTCTCTCTGTCCTTGTTTCTCTCTCCTGCCAGACCATACCATTAAATTCACTTTCATTTCTCAGATCACATAGAAACATACTAATGGGGGCTTATGCTCCACACTCAATAACTATCACTCCTTTCTGATGTATTCATATAATTCCCACTTAGCTCCCAACACCAAGGCTCTAAACAACCAAACAATATCCTGAAGCATCCTGACTACTTCCTGATGTCCCTAAGGACCTTCCCTAGAAAGCAGTCATTTTCTCCACTTTCTAGTCAATGGTAAGAGAGATGGAAAAGATTTTTGAAAGGAAAGGAAGAAGGAAAAAAAGAGGAAAAAACATTGATCATATTCTGTCTTTTCAAGCTTCTTAAAAAGATGAGAGACAGATTGATTAAGATGACAGGAAAAGATAATGATAAATGTTGGAGGCGATGTGGGAAAACTGGAACACTAATTCATGCCATTCTGGAGAGCAATTTGGAACTATGCCTAAAGGGCTACGATACCGTGCATAACCTTTAATCCACTAGTATCACTATTGGGTTTGTATCCCAAGAAATCATAAAAAAGGGGAAAGGACGCATACATGGAAAAATGTTTATAGCAGCCCTTTTTGTAGTGGCAGGGAAGTGGAAATTGAGTGGACACCCATTATTACAGGAATGGCTGAATAAGTTAGGATATATAAAGATAATGGAATATTATTGTTTCAAAACAAATGATAAACAGGTTGATTCAGAAAACCTTGCAAAGACTTACATGAACTGATGTTGAGTAAAGCGAACAGAATCAAAAGAACATTGTACACAGTAACAAGAAGATCATGTGATGATCAACCATGATGGACTTGGCTTTTCTCAACAATGCAGCGATTCAAGACAATACCAACAGACTTGGGATGGAAACTGTCAATCACATCCAGAGAGAACTATGGAGATTGTAGATCAAAGCACAGTATTTTCGCCTTTTTGTTGGTGTAATTATTTTTTTTCTTTTTGGTCTGATTTTTCTTGCATAACATAACAAAGATGGAAATATATTTTAAAAAGATTGCACATATTTAACCTATATCATATTGCTTGTTTTGGGGAGTAGGGAAGGGAGGGAAGGGAGAGAGGGAGAAAAATTTAGAACACAAAGTTTTACAAAAATGAATGTTGAAAACTATCTTTATATGTAATTGGAAAAATAAAGTACTATTGGGGAAAAAGGATTAAAAAAAAGAAAAAAAATGAGACAACATAAAATATGCCATGAAATTAGCTGTCAGGGATATATAGAAATCTTCCCTACACGCAGCCTCAAAGAAGGATTTTGGAACCTATTTCTGAATATTTATCACAAATAAAAATCATTTATCATTGTGATTCGATTCATCTTCTCAGCATCCCCATTAAGAATTATTTATTCATTAGGAAGTATTTTTGCATGATTTATAAGATATAAATCAAAACCACAAACATTTTTGACATCAATCTAATAGAATCTTTCTAATAATTATAGGCTTAGCATTTAGCATCTTTGAGGAAATATCTAAGATGAAATGATTGTTCATTCATTCAGTGTGGTTTAGAGCATGAGACTGAGAAGACCTAGCTTAAAACTCCTAGCCTCCTATTATATCACAGGTCACATCTGGGACATTGAGGAAGCACTTAACCTCTGCAGGCCTCAGTTTCCCTCAGTTCTGTAAAGTGAGGGGGCAGCTGGACAAGGTGACCTGAAAGGTTCTTCCAGCTTTATATCTTTGATATCTCTGAACACTCAAAAACTATATATCAGTTGTATATGGCAATTGTATGCAAGATTCTGAGCTAGACACAGTGGAAGATAACAAAGAGGTGTAAGAAATAGGCCTTGCCTCCAAGGAACTTACATTTGGGTAGGAAGATACACAAATACATGCACACAAATCATTATGGTAAAAGATAGCATATGAAAATACAAAAAGAGAAATAAATAATAAAGTTCATAAGATCATTTTCAGGAAATCTTTGTGGAGGAAAAAGTCTTTGAATTTGGTCTTAAAATTGTACATGTTTAACCTATATCAGATTGCTTGCTGTCTTGGGGAGCGGGGCAGGAAGGGAGAGGTTGAAAGATTTGGAACACAAGGTTCTGCAAAGGTCAATGTTGAAAACTGTCTTTGCATGTATTTGGAAAAATAAAATACCATTAAAAAGAAGAATTTGGCCTTGCAGAAGAGGTATAAATTAAACAAGTAAAATTACTAGGCCAATGCTCTAAAGAGATCAAAGTAAAAAGAAAAGGGCCTGGTATATAGAGTTCTATATCTGGAATCAGGAAGATGGAAGTGCAAATACTGCCCCTGACACTTAAAGGGTGTGTTTCTTTCTCTAACCAAATGGTTTTGTCTCTTGGAGCTTCAGATAAGACTTATCTACAAAGTTGGAGGACCACTTGAGATAATATATGTAACGGATCTTGCAAACCATTAAGGTGATATTACCTAAACAATATAATAATACTAATATTATAATTACTAAATAGATATCATTGGGTTATTAAATAACTATTATTATCATTATTATCAATGGGTTGGAACTTATGAAATGGGATTATGCAAAACTGGAACTAAAAGGATACAGTCATCAAAATATATTTCATCATAATCTTCCTGTCCCTTCTACTTCTAGACTCAGCAGTGAGGGAAATACAGAAGCCAGGCAGGAAAGCACAGTTCAAACCCTGCCTCAGATATATTCTGGCTGCATAATTATGGGCAAGACACTCTCAATACTTCTGGCAACTCTCAAAGACAATATAAATTGGAAAAATCACTGAGCTGTGTCACTGAAGGGTATCAATTATCCACATTAATGGGGAATGATTAGTGACAGTGGATAGAGCAGCAGACCTGAAATCCAGAACTAAGTTTAAATTGATTCAGATACTTCCTAATCATATGACTTTGAGCAAATCACTTAACTTCTTCCTGCCTCAGTTTCCTTATCTGTAAAATGGGGATAAGAATAGTACCTACTTCCCAGGGCTATTGTGAGGATCAAAAAAAAATAATAAAGCATTTTGTGAGATTGTATGGCATTTAGCACAATGTCTGGCACATTAGATATTATGATGATAATGATGAAATCTCAGTTCTAAAAGTTCCTAAACTCCCTCCACACACCCCTCCCCCAATTTTTCACCACTTAACAAAGAGAATAAGAAAGAGGCCTACATATTGACACCAATTTTAGCCTTAAACCTACATTTGTTTAGGTAGAACATGCATTAATATTCTGTCTAAATTCTGAAAAAAAATGTCTCACATCTTACAATTCTAAAAATGTAAGTTTCTGGGCCTGAGGAGAGGAAAACAAAACATTTGTAAAAGATGAAATCTTTATGTGATTTTTAAAAGATAATGCATGGAATGAGACATCTACAAAACAACAGTCATTTTTTAAAATGAAAGAGCTGGACTCAGTGGCTTCAAAAGTTCCTCCCCTGGCATCATCCTATGATCACACCAGTTGCAGGCAGAAATTGGCAAACTTGTGGTCTGATAAAATTGTAGAGCTTTTAAAAAATAAAATAAAACAACTAAAGTCTAGAAAGATGAATAGTCAATGGCAGAGCCCAAAGTAGAACTCAGGCTTCCTAAACAGAGCATCATCAGTGGAATATAGGGCTGTCAACAGAAAATTTTACCTGTTACCAAAAAGTCACCATCTTTTAAATCTGTATTGATCCACTGCACCAGAGATGGCAGTTGAATTTAGTACCAGGAGTTACATACTTTGTGTCATAGTGGGTCATGTTATTTTTCCTCATTGATTATATGTCACCGAAATAGAGAAAAGGAGTCCAAGCTCTAGAGGAGAGTGGGAGACTGGAGACTGGTTTCTATTTCTAGATGCTTTCATTTCCTTTCTATTTCACTTTTAGCCATTAGTCAGGCTACCCATCAATCTGTGCCTTTCGTAGGAAATGAAAAGGGCTTAACTATTCATCGAGTGATTAGCATCACAGTTTGGTCACAGATGGATATGTGTGACCTAATAGAACTCCAAAGGTGACCATCGGATTGCAAAATAAAATTAGCCTCATGAGTTTTTAAATGATTCACTTTGCCCCTCCCACCTCAGCTTCTCAGGAAAGGACAGAGCCATTTAAATGCACATGGGGTCACTAGATGAATTGATTAATTCAGTTAGGACGTGTAAAATATGCTCCTTTTGGAACCTGAAAACCTCAATTCATTTCCTAGCCTGCTCCTGACTGCAGGTGTAATTTTGAGTAAATCACACTATACAATGAAATGGCCAGTTTAGATCAGAAGCACCCAAAATGTGACCCCAAAAGGCCCACATCACCATCGTCACCATCATTTTCATGATCATCTTCCTCGTCATAGCTAACATTTATATGGTGATTTCTATGTATTGGGCAATGTGTGAAGTAAGCATTTTATTATCATCTCCTTTGATTTCACAACTCTAGGAAGTAAATATTGTTATCCCTATTTTACAGATGAGGAAACAGAGACAGAGGCTAAGTTACTTATCCAGGATCACACAGTTAAATAAGTGCCTCAAACCTAATTCTGAACTCAGTTTTAAAGTTTGAATCTTTGGCTGGATTACCCTGCAATATCTCAGTAGGGAAATAAAAGTAGTGTTGGTGCTTTTTTGCCAGTCCTACCACAAGCTTTAATATAAGTGCACAGCTTTTTTTGTGAGACAAAGAAGGTTAAACATTCCAGTATTCCAGGACTGATGCTATCCATAGGCCATCAGCAAGATTCCTTAGTGAAGAGGGAATCATATTAAAATGTAATTGGGGAATATTTTACAATAAAAAATAGATGATGCTACTTTGTGGTTTTC
>JAJPUD010011629.1:0-31910 GCA_023553655.1 Myrmecobius fasciatus
TATGTCTCTTTTGGGGGCTTTTTTCTGGAGTTGCTTTACCTTTAGGGGCCTCAGGATTTGAGGTCTGTTCTTCCCTTTCTCCATAAAAGTTGTCTATGGTGAGAGCTCTTTTTGGTTTTTTATTCACATTTTTTTTAAAAGGTGTGAGGTCTGTTTAAGGCAAAGGTGGCACAGCTGCTTTAATTTGCCCTGGGGTAGTTCTGCTGATTGAATTATGTCAGGTGCTGGGCAGTTCTGCTTTAGTTCACCCTGGGGCAGTTCTGCTGATTTAATTATTTCAGGTACTGGGCAGCACCGCTGATTGAATTATTTCTGTTGCTGATCTGTCCTGCTGATTGATTGATTGATCACCCTAGGGTGCTGTGTAATGGCAGCTAGGTCTGATGCTCATCAGGGGTTCAGTGGTTCATAATCTACCCCCCACAAAGGCAGACCCTCCAAACCACCTGCCCACAATCAGGACAGATTGGCCCAAGAGGCCCTCAGAAGACTCCCACGTGTGTGAAAAGCACAATGCTCCCACTCCTCTTCCAACTCCTGTTCCAGCTCACTGCTCCAGCTCCCTGCCCTGGTCTCCCTGTGCTGCAGTCTGGGTTCAGCAGACCACCCCCCTGCCCAATTAAAACAGACCTGTTTTGAAGTTCTTCCAGAGTATCTTCTTCTAGAATTGTGTTGCCCTCCAGATATTGTGGATTTTTTTGCTTCAAAATCAGTCTAGAGGCTTCATATGTTGTTGGTTTGAGGGAAGGTTAGAGGAGGTTACAGAGACTCCTGTCTGATCTCCACCACCATGGCTCCACCCCCGGAAGGAACAAATTAATTATTCTTAATAAGATTTTTTTAAAAATTAAAACCTGCTTCCTTCTAAAATGCAGAGCAAGGAATTTTAAAATATGTATATGTGTAATGGGGGGGGAAGAAAAGGTAAATTATATTGAAAACTGTAGTTGCAATGGTTATTCTCTCTTCTGTTCATGCCAATAGAAATTTAATATTCCACCAGAACAGTGCTTTATCTTTGAAGTCTCACAGAAATGCCTCTTGAATATGTGTTATAAATAGCACACCTTGCTTACCTGACTCCTTACAGTTTCAGTGAATTGATTTGAATTTCAATTTCTCTGCCCCCTCAATTTTGTTTTTTTATAGGCTTCCAAGGCACAGAAACATTTTACAGTGGGATCAAAATTAGCATATAATTTATTTAATTAATTATTATAATTTTTTTTGCTGAGGCAATTAGGTTTAGGTGATTTGTCTAAGATCACACAGCTAAGGAGTGTTAACTGTCTGAGGCCAGATTTGAACTCAGGTTCTCCTGACTTCAGGGCTGGTCCTCTAACCACTGTACCACCTAGCTACCCCTTTAGCATATATTTATATATTTAACATATGCAACAATGATCTTCTTTTAGGATCTAATATCTTAATATTATTGGTATAAGTAAATGCCCTAGTGAATATCATGCTACATTAAGTAACAGTTCTTATTACTAGCTTCTGGGTAGAACACTATATTTTTTGCTAATATAATTGGTTTTATCAAGGACCATGAGAAAACATTTCTTTGGCATTTCCCCTTTGAATAACTATAGTATCTATATTTCCTGATGTCTATATTTCCTTTACTCTCACAATAGTAAGCCACCTGGGATCTATTATCATTTTTTCCTGCATGTTCATATGAGTTTAGCTTATTCTAATTCCTGTTATCACTAGTGACTTGCATTGCTGTTTAATTTTCTCCTTCCCCCAACACAGATATTCACATAATTTTCCAACATCAGAGATTTAGCTAGAAATAGAACTTGGCAACAGCTTGGAAGACTTTTGAAGCACATTCAAAAAACTCAAAGAAGCATATGTGAATAAATTTAAAACAATGATATTTTTGGAAGGTCAATATTAACTCTCTATATCCATCTTTCTGTCCATCCATCCATCCATCCATCCAACCATCCATCTTTCTATCTATCAATCTGTCATCTAGCTATGTAATCCATCAATAACAGACATTAAAAGTCTTTCTGAATAAGCACTCCAGAGATCACAGACATATTATTAAGTTAACATAGTTTTCACATATATCTAATAAAGAAAGAAAAGGAAAGCACTTGAAAGAAGTCAGTTTTATGAAAAACTGTTTTGTCATCAGGAGACCTGGATTTTAGGATTGGCTTCTTTATGTATTTGGTATTTGAAGATCAAGAAGCTACTTTGTAAATTTTACTTTCCTCATATATAAACTGGCAATGATTATACTTGCTTATAAAACAAGTGAGATAATGTAGAATTCCTACTGCAAAAGTACAGATTTGGGTTCATAAATAAACACACATATACATATAGATCTATATGTATATATATATGATCATAATTATATTTATGTTTATCTATAATAGATATTGACATATATGTGCATATACATGTGCTGCATTTATACATATACACTATAATTATGTCATATGAAATAGAATTTGAGGAACAATGGATGACAGATTAAAGGGAAAAAGCTAGTTCTCTTTAAGTACTTGATATAGAGAATATATAGTCAATGAAGGTAGAAACAAGTGATATATTGAGAGTATAGTGAAGAACACCTCAATGAAAAGAGGACATACACTTGTAAAGATGGACTAGAGAGTCCAAAACTCAGAACTATTGTTAGAAAATTCAAAGAAGCAAAAGTTAAGTTAAAAGTTTTTTTTTTTTTTTATTCTACTTTATTATAGGCTTTGAAGAAAAGGCTGGATGAAAATTTATTGGTAAAGTTGCAAAATATATTGAAAAAGCAGTTTATGTATTAGGTTAGATTTAACCTAATCTTGACTTCTCTTGAATTTGAGATTCTGTGATTCCTACTGCCCTATGGCTTTAATGTTCTGGATCAGCCTTTCAGGCTCAAGATCTTCTTCTATTGATGGTTTCTTCTCAGAATGTCCACTTTGAATAATGGCTCTGATCTGGAATTCTTCAATTTACCTTCAGAATTGGTCACATCTAATGTCCTTCATTAATATATTTCCCCAATTATATCGTAAAACAACTTTTAAACATTTTTTAAAACAGTTTTGAGTTCCAAATTCTATCCCTTCTTCCCTCCTTCTTCCCAACCTCTTTTCCTTCCCTGAGATGATAAACAATCTGATATGGTTTATGCATGTGCAATTATATAAAACATTTCCATTTTAGTAATTTTGTACAAGAATACTTAAATTCTTTAGAAAAGTAAAAATACCACACTTAATCTTAATCTGAAAGTTCCCTCAGTGTCTGTGACTCTGTGCCTCTGGAATATCCCCCTGTTTTTATGACACCCTTCTTCCATTAATAAATTCCTATCATAACTTCTGTTTTATTTTAAAGGGCTTAGGCCAGACAGCTTTCATTTTTCTACTGGTTCTACTTTTCAATTATTGAAGTTCATCACTATTATCCAAAGCAAATATTTTCTCTTGATTTTTAGCTGCAATTTTATATATTTTATCCTCCATTAAAATATAACTTCCATGGCCTCTCCTTCCACCTCAGTAAACCAGTGATAGATACTGAGCCTAGTGTGGTGGAGCACACAAATTCCAAGACCAGGGCTACTCCACATTGTTCATCACAGTCAGGGTACTGATACACTCTAGATATGAGAAACACCATGTATTTTAGAGTAGCCCCTGGCAAATAGGTAACTTTCAGCTGCCAGACTATATGATGCCAGACAACAGCACTAGCACTCTGGTTCAGGATCAGGTAAACTGTCAGACTCCTAAGGTCTCCAAAAGTGACAGTCATCCCCTACCCAACTTTCTTAGAGCAGCATAGAACAGAGTTTCCCATGAATCTGAAGACAACATCAGTGCAGCACAAGATAAAAGGCCAAGACCTGCAAACATTGGACCAAGAAGTCTAAAACAATGTCTATTCTAACTCAGAGTAGAGGTTAAATTGAAAAGACAGAAAAGGGGGGAAAATGAATAAACAATAACAACAACAGAAAGAATATTTCCATAGAAAGTTATTATGGTGACAGGGAAAAACAAGACAAACCCAGAAGAGAACAACAATGTCAAATCACCTATGACCAAGACTACAAATGAAATGATGTTGAATGAAGGGAGAAGAGACAGGACAATGTTGTACAAGTTATCAGCAACATTGTGTTATGATCAGCTATGAATAACTTACCTCTTTTCAGGAACATAAAGATCTATGACAAGTACAAAGGACTCTCATAGGAAAATATCCGCATCCTGGAGGACTTCTGGAGCAAAGATGGCGGAGTGAAGGTGTGACTCTCTGTGTCCTTTTCTGACCTTCTCTCAAATGAACAATAAAATAAGCCTCTGAACTGATCTTTAAGTCAACGAATCCAGAAATATTTGGACTAAGAAACTCTGCTTGCAGTTACCTCTGAAGAACTTCATAGCAAGTCTGTTTTAGTCAACTCTGGGAACCGAGGGCAGAGAACTGGGTGGGACTCAGCTCAGCAAGGCAGAAAATCCAAACTCCTAACTGCAAACACCTGGGGAGTATCTGAGGCACTCAGGACACTCTGCCCTGATTGGGGGCAGGTGTTCTGGCAGATTTTCCTTTTATAAGGAGTAAATTGGGCAAAGTGCTAGCCCCAGAAGTTAATTAGCAGAATTGCCCCAGGGCAAACTACCACAGCCGAGGCTTCCCTAGCCTTAAACAGACCCCCACACTGTCTAAAAAATCAGTAAGAAGCAGAAGAGAGCTCTCACCATAGACAGCTTTTATCAAGAGAAAGAAGGGCAGACCCCAGATCCTGAGATTCCCATAGGCAAAGCAACTCCAGAGGAAGCCATCAAGGGAGATACAACCTGGTCCACTTTTCAAAAAACCTTCCTGGAAGATTGCATAAAGAATCTCAAAAGAGAGCTAGATGATAAATGGGAAAATAAACTGAGATCAGTGCAAGAAGGATATAATGCCCTGCAAGAAGGATCTAATGCCTTGCAAAAGAGATATGAAAAAGACACCGATTTATTGAAAAACAAAATTGGTGAATTGGAAATAGATAACAATGCACTGAAAAATAAAATTAGTGAAGTGGAAAAAGAGTACAATGAACAAATTTGCCAGTTAAAAAAGGACCTAAAAAGGTAACTGAAGAAAACTACACTTTAAAAATAAGAATTGAACAAATGCAAGTGAATGACTCAATAAGACTTCAAGAATCAGTCAAAGAAAAACAAAAAATGAAAAAAAAATAGAAGAAAATATGAAATATCTCCTAGGAAAAATAACTGACTTGGAAAATAGATCTAGGAGAGACAATCTAAAGATTATTTGAATTCCTGAAAGCCATGATGAAAAAAAAAAAAAAAGAATCTAAACACTATTTTCCAGGAAATCCTGAAAGAAAACTGCACTGAGATTTTAGAATCACAGGGCAAAATCACTATTGAAAGAATTCACCGATCACCTCCTGAAAGAGACCCCAAAATTAAAACCCCAAGGAATATCGTAGCAAAATTTCAGGAGTATCGCACCAACAAAAAGATTTTGCTAGCAGCTGGAAAGAAACAATTCAAATACCAAGGATCTATAATTAGAATAACACACGATCTGTCAGCCTCCACACTGAAGGATCGAAGGGCCTGGAACCAGATATTCTGAAAGGCAAAGGAACTTGGATTACAGCCAAGAATAACCTATCCAGCTAGAAGGAGCATTATCCTCCAGGGAAGAAGATGGTCATTTAATGATATAGGTGAATTTCACCTATTTCTAATGAAAAGACCAGATCTGAACAAAAAAATTGACATCCAAACACAGAACTCAGGAGAAGCATAAAAAGGTAAAAAGGAAAGGACTCTTGAGAACTTTATTTCTACTATGGGGATACTTAAAAACTGGAGGTATATAATTTGATATTACTTTGATAATAAGAAAAAGAAAACCAGAGGGGGAAAGACTATCATACTAGGGGAAAGAGGGAAAAGGTGGTAAAATAAGGTTAAAAAAAGGAGGTAAAAATGAGGTAAAATCTCATGAAGAGGCAAAGAAAACCTAATATAATTCAGGGAAAGAAGGAAGGGAGATAAGCATTGTGTAAATCTTACTCACATCAGATTGGGCTCTAAAAGTGTATATCAGACACATTCGCTTTCACAAAGAAACTTGTCCTTCCTCATAGGGAAGTGGGAGGGAAAGGAGGCAAAGAAAGGGATGGACTAGTAGAAGGGAAATTAGAAGAATTAGGGGAAAGGAGTAAAAAAGGGGGAGGTTCTCTAAATTGGGGAAGATTGTTTGCAGGAGGGGACCATCAGAAGCAAAATACTGAAAAAGGGGGAAGGGAGAAAGGGGAAAGGAAAGGGAAAAATATAACTTGGGTAAATAAGATAGCAGGAAATACAGAATTAGTTATTCTAACTGGGAAGGTAAATGGGATGAACTCTCCCATAAAGCGGAAGTGGATAGCAGACTGGATTAAAAACCAGAATCAAAAAATATGTTGTCTACAAGAAACACATCTAAAACATAGTGGCTCATACAGGGTGAAGGTAAAAGGCTGGAGCAGAACCTATTATGCTTCTGGTGAACAAAAAAAAGCAGGGATAGCAGGTCCTGATATCAGGTCAAGTAAAAGCAAAGATAGATCTAATCAAAAGAGATAAGGAAGGGAACTATATTTTATTAAAGGATACCATAAATAATGTAACATTATGAATACTAAATATATATGCCCCAGGTGGTATAACATCAAAATTCCTAGGGGAGAAATTAAGAGAGATGCAAGAAGAAATAGACAGCCAAACTATACTAGTGGGGGATCTCAACCTTGCTCTCTCAGAATTAGATAAATCAAACCACAAAATAAAGAAGAAAGAAACTAGGGAGATAAACCAATTGTTAGAAAAGTTAGGTATGATAGATCTTTGGAGAAAATTGAATGGAGACGGTAGGGATTTTACTTTTTTCTCAGCAGTTCATGGAACTTATACAAAAATTGACCATATATTAAGGCATAAAAACCTCAAAATCAAATACAGAAAGGCAGAAATAGTAAATGCATTTTTTTCAGATCATGATGCAATAAAAATCACATGCAATATAAGGCCAGGAGAAAATAGACCAAAAGTTAATTAAAAATTAAATAATCTAATCCGGAAGAATGAATGGGTGAAAAAGCAAATCATACACACAATCAATAATTCAAACAGGAGAATGACAATAAGGAGACAACATACCAAAATTTATGGGATATGGCCAAAGTGGTTATAAGGGGAAATTTTATATCTCTAGATGCTTACTTGCATAAAATAGAGAAATAAAAGATCAACACATTGGGCTTATTATTAACAAACAAACAAACAAACAAACAAAAAAAAAACTAGCAAAAGAACAAATCCCTCAATTAAATACCAAATTGGAAATTCTAAAAATAAAAGGGGAAATTAATAAAATTGAAATTAAGAAAACTATTGAATTAATAAATAAAACTAAGAGTTGGTTTTATAAAAAAAAAAACAACAAAATAGATAAGCCTTTAGTTAATTTGATAAGAAAAAGGAAAAAGGAAAATCAAATTGTTAGTCTCAAAAATGATAAGAAAGAACACTCCTACAATGAAGAGTAAATTAGAGTAATAATTAGGAGGTACTTTCCCAAACTTTATGTCTGGAAGTTTGATAATCTAAATGAAATGGAGGAATATCTACAAAAATGTAGATTGCCCAAGGTAACAGAAGAGGAAATAAATTATTTAAATATCCCCATGTTAGAAAAAGAAATAGAACAATCTATTAACCAACTCCCTAAGAAAAAATCTCCAGGGCCAGATGGATTTACATGTGAATTCTACCAAACATTCAAAGAACAATTAATTCCAATACTATATAAACTATTTGAGAAAATAGAGACAGAACGTATACTGCCAAATTCCTTCTATGATACTGATATGGTGCTGATAGCTAAACCAGGTAGGGTGAAAAGAGAGAAAGAAAACTATAGACTAATTTCCCTAATGAATATTGATGTAAAAATTTTAAATAAGATATTAGCAATGAGATTAAAGAAAGTCACCCCCAGGATATTACACTATGAACAAGTAGGATTTATACCAGGAATGCAGGGCTGGTTCAATATTAGGAAAACTATCAGCATAATCAATTATATTAATAGCCAAACTAACAAAAAACATATGATTAGCTCAATAGATCCAAAAAAAGCATTCGATAAAATCCAACACCCATTCCTATTAAAAACACCAAAGAGTATAGGAATAAATGGGCTTTTCCTTAAAATGATTAGTAGCATCTACTTAAAACCAACAGCAAGCATCGTATGTAACGGAGACAAACTAGAACCATTCCCAAGAAGATCAAGAGTGAAACAAGGCTGTCCACCACCACCATTCCTATTTAATATTGTATTAGAAACGTTAGCTTTGGCAAAAGAGAAGAAAAAGAGATAAAAGAAATTAGAGTAGGTAATAAAGAAACCAAATTATTATTCTTTGCAGATGGCATGATGGTATACTTAGAGAACCCTAGAGACTCAACTAAAAAACTACTAGAAACAATTCACAATTTCAGCAAAGTTGCAAGATTCAAAATAAATCCACATAAATCATCAGGAATTTTTATATATTACCAACAAAGTTCAGCAACAAGAGATACAAAAAATAAATTCCATTCCAAGTAACGGATGATAGTATAAAATATTTGGGAATCTATCTGCCAAGGAAAAGTCAGAAACTATATGAGCTAAACTACAAAACACTTTCCACACAAATAAAATCAGACCCAGTCAATTGGAAAAACATTAAGTGCTCATGGGTAGGCCGAGCGAATATAATAAAAATGACAATATTACCCAAACTAATTTACTTATTTAGTGCCATACCAATCAAATTCCTAAGAAATTATTTTACAGTTCGAGAAAAAATAGTAGCAAAGTTCATTTGGAAGAACAAAAGGTCAAGAATTTCAAGGGTATTAATGAAAAAAAGGCAGATGGAGGTGGCCTTGCTGTACCAGATCTAAAACCATATTATAAAGCAGCGGTCATCAAAACCATTTGGTACCGGCTGAGAAATAGAGCAGTCGATCAGTGGCATAGAATAGGATATCAGGACAATCTAAGCAATAACTTTAGCAATTTAGTGTTTGATAACCCCATTGATAAACCCAAAGACCCCAGCTTTTGGGATAAGTACTCAGTATTCAGCAAAAACTGTTAGGAAAATTGGAAACTAGTGTGGAAGAAATTAGGGCTTGACCCACACCTAACACCACATACCAAGATAAGATCTAAATGTGTTCATGATCTAGATATAAAGAGTAATATTGTGAGCAAATTAGAGAAAATGAGATAGTTTACCTCTCAAACCTGTGGAGATGGAATAAATTTATGGCCAAAGAAGATCTGTAACTCTTAATTGAACACCAGATAGATAATTTTGATTATATTAAGTTAAAAAGTTTCTTTACAAACAAAACTAATGTAGACAAGATTAGGAGGGAAACATAAAATTGGGAAATCATCTTTACATTTAAGGGTTAGGATAAAGGCCTCATTTCTAAAATATATAGAGAATTGTCTCATATTTATAAGAATTCAAGCCACTCTTCAATAGATAAATGTTCAAGGGATATGAACAGACAATTTTCAGATGATGAAATTAAAACCATTTCTAGTCATATGAAAAGGTGCTCCAAATTGCTATTGATCAGAGAAATGCAAATTAAGACAACTCTGAGGTACCACTATATACCTGTCATATTGGCTAAAATGACAGGAAAAGATAATGATGAATGCTGGAGGGGATGTGGGAAAACTGGGACACTAATACATTGTTGGTGGAACTGTGAACAAATCCAACCATTCTGGAGAGCAATTTGGAGCTATGCTGAAAAAGTTATCAAACTGTGCATACCCCTTGACCCAGCAGTGTTTCTACTGGGCCTATATACCAAAGAGATCTTAGAGGAGGGAAAGGGCCCCACATGTTCAAGAATGTTTGTGGCAGCCCTTTTTGTAGTGGCTAGAAACTAGAAACTGAATGGATGCCCATCAATTCAAGAGTGGCTGAATAAATTGTGGTATATGAATGTTATGGAATATTATTGTTCGGTAAGAAACGACCAGTGGGATGATTTCAGAGAGCCCTGGAGAGACTTGTCTGAACTGATGCTGAGTGAAACAAGTATAACCAGGAGATCCTTATACACAGCAACAAGAATATTATATGTTGATCAATTCTGGTAGACATGGCTCTCTGCAACATTGAAATGTCTCAAAACTATTCCAATTGTTCAATGAAGAAAGCCATATACACCCAGAGGGAGGGATATGAAATTTGGACCACAACATATTATTTCCATGATCTCTATTGTTATTTGCTTGCATTGGGTTTCCTTTCTCAAATATTTTTTGTTCACGTAGATATAATTGTTCTTGCACAGCAAGATAAGTATGGAAATATGCATACATATATTCGACTTGTCAAGTATTTTAATATAATTAACATGTAGTGGACTTCCTGCCATCTAGGGGAGGGGAGGGGACTGGGGGGGAAATTTGTAACAGAAAGCTTTGTAAGTATCAATGTTGACGAACTACCCATACATATGCTATGCAAATAAAAAGCTTCAATTAAAAAAAAGAAAAAAAAAAAGAAAATATCCGCATCCTGATAAAGAACTGATAGACTTGAATACTTATAAAAATATAGGTTACCCAAATTAACAGAAGAAGAAATAAATTTCTTAAATAGTTCGATTTCAGAAAAAAGAAATTGAACAACCTATTAATCAATTTCCTAAGAACTGATAGACTCTAAATGAAGATCAAAAAGATATTTTTTCACTTACTTTATAATTTTTACTGTTTTTTGATAGTTTTTCACAATTTTGACTACCATGGAAATACATTTTATATGACAGTACATGTATATCATATCAAATTGCCTACTATTTTCAGAAAAAGGGAAGATGAGCAAGGGTAAAAAAAAATTGGAAATCAGTATCTTGAAAATTGAATGTTAAGAGTTGTCTTGATGTGTAATTTTAAAAAGTTCCTTGAGATAATGGACTGTTTATTTTTAGCAGAATTCATGGCATATAAGTGAGTAATACAAAAACTGAGATTATTGATATTTTATTTATGAATT
This sequence comes from Myrmecobius fasciatus, assembly GCA_023553655.1. Classification (NCBI taxonomy): domain Eukaryota; kingdom Metazoa; phylum Chordata; class Mammalia; order Dasyuromorphia; family Myrmecobiidae; genus Myrmecobius; species Myrmecobius fasciatus. The sequence goes on from JAJPUD010011629.1 coordinate 11,135, forward strand.
CATGCATATGTTTATCCATGTATGTCTTTATATCATAAACTTCAATGATACTAGAATGGTATTCTCTATGTTCATGTCATGACTCTGCCTTCCATTGTACACCTTTCACCTGACCATCCAGTTTCCATTCCTTTGTGTTCTGGGCTCCCTCTCCTCCTCCTCCCCCTTTTTTACTCTTCCTCCTCTTTAATTCCTTCTCTTCTTTTTTGTCCTCCTCATACTCCTCATCTTCCTCTTCAGCTTCCTCTTCCTTCTCCTCTTTATTGTTCTTTCAACATAGACTTTTGTAAGATTTTGTGTCCCAAATTTTGCTTCCTCTCTTCCTTCCCTCTCCTTTCTCCAAGACAGCAAGAAATATAAAATAGGTTAAATTGCCATATTTATCATGTTATACAAAAGTATCAGACCAAAGAAGAAAAACCATAAGAAAGAAAAAGCAAACAATAAAATGTAAAAATACTTTTGGGTATATCAAATTTATTCTCTCATAATTGTCTCTCTGGATGCAGATAGCATTTTCCATCCCAAATCCACTGGAATTGTCTTGAATTACCACATTTCTGAGATGAGTCAATTTCATTACAGTTGAGCTTTATATAATCTTGCTGTCCTTGTGCTTCTCACTTCATTCAACAGTAGTTCATGCAAATCTTTCCAGACTTTTCTGAAGTAAGGCTATTATTTATTATAGAACAATAGTACTCCATTACATGAATATATCATAAATCTATTCATCCATTCCCCAATTGATAGGTATCCATTCAATTTCCAATTCCTTGTTATTACAAAAAAAAACTACTACACAGAATTTTGCACATAAGAGTTCTTTTCCCTATTTTATGATCTTTTTGGGATACAGATTTATTAATGAAATTGATAAATCAAAGGGTATGCAGAATTTTGTAGCTCTTTGGGCACAGTTGCAAATTTCTCTCCGGGAATGGTTGAATCATTTCAAAACTCGACCTACACTGCATTGATGTCCCAGTTTTCTCACATACCCTCTAATATTTATCATTATCTTTTCCTGTAATCTTAGACAATATGAAAGTGTCAAAGGGATACTTCAGAGTTTTGTTGATTTGCATTTCTATAATCAATAGCTGTTTAGAACAATTTTCATATGAGCATAAATGATTATAACTTCTTCATCTGAAAATTTTCTGGACCTAAGCTTCTAACTGGTGAGTATTATTCATATATGGCATACTCAGACCCAAGCACTCTGAGATCTGGAAATCTTCTTGCTTATCTATTTCTTCCATTCTGTACTTGTCCTTCCCTTTTGCCTCTAGCTCACAGAAAAATAATCAAATCAGTATTGCCATGATAGGAAAAGACATGCCAATTGATTTCCTCTGCTTTTATTAATATTTAAACTATTGTATAGGTAACTCATGAAAATTTTACAGAGTAGAGAGTTAATATATTGCTATAGTTGGTGAATTCCTCTTATTTAAAAAATGTGACTGTAATAAATAGTATAAAATATAATGAGGTCAGAGTACTCCTCATCCAGACTCTTTTAAATCTTTTTTCCCTTTTCAGATTTAATACATGTGAGTCTCTCCTTGCCCTACAAGTGTGTGATTTTTATCAGGAATATTCTCAATATATATTTGTTCCAAAAAGACTGCTTTTCTTGTCTTCTTTTCAGAACAATGTCCAACTTTCTTATAATTGCACTAAGATAATGTTAAGGTCCAATACTTAAGATCAAAAATGTTTTTAATCATGAAAATACTTTGTTAAAATAATTTTTGCAAATTAATTTTTTGATGTCCTCCTTTCAGTTTCATTCTTAATTACCCTGGAAATTATATTTCTTATTGGGATTATTTGTGTTATTTATTGTCAGTTTATCATCCAATATTCATTTTTACTTTTTTTAAAAACATAATTCATTGTTTTTTGAGGATTTACATATATGTTTTTATTCAAAAGAAACATTGCATTTGGATGGCATATATCTCCAAAAGGAAATAAGCAATGGCATGATAGTAAATGTTTAATAGTTAACTCTCCAAAATTAATATTTTAAGTATCTTATTCCTATATCAATGACAAGATTTTTCCCATTGGCTAAAATGTAATATATTTCATGTCTGTGAGACTGGAGGGAGATCAACATATATGACTAGCAATTCCTTTCTAACACAAATTATTCATAATATTTCTATATAATCGGGGCAGCTAGGTGGCGCAGTGGATAGAGCACCAGCTCTGAAGTCAGGAGGACCTGAGTTCAAATCTGGTCTCAGACACGTAACAGCTGTGTGACCCTGGGCAAGTCACTTAACCCCAATTGCCTCAGGAAAAAAAAATTTCTATATAATCTACCAATCCAGGTCTTCTTTCATTAATGCATCTTGAATCATGTCCTTCTCCAATATATTTCTTTCTTTTTGGCATATACCACATTTTCTTACTTTTGAAATGAAATCACTGAGTATCAGAGCACCTGTTGATTTAGTCAAAAGAATCTTATAAGTTCTTTGAAAAAAATTCTCCATTCACAGAAATGAATTGTTTCATATGTGACATTAATTTTCATAATTGTCCTTTTGAAAATTGTTATCATTTGTACCAAATTATAAGAATATCAAACATCCCATTATATACAAATACAAAATATCCTTTCTGAGGAGGACATGTAAGCTGTCTCTTCTTTTGGCTTTATCTTGTTTCTTTATTTGAATTTTGCTTAATGAAAAATGTAAAGTCTAATCTGATTCAAACCATACAATATGCCCACATGGAAAATGAATAAACAACTCATATTTAGAGCACCAAAAGACAAATAGAAATTTATTTCTTAGCCTCTTTGTACTTCTTAGGATCTATTTCCTGATTTCCCACCACTCTCCTTCATTGTGAAGAAAAGGCAAGAAGTTAGAAAGGACTAAAGACTATTTTTTATTTCTCTTTGTATTTCCTTTTATTGATGTGACCAAAATCATCACTAAGTAGTTATTTTGCTGCTGATAATAACTTTTTATATAATTGGTCTGATGCCAGGAAAGCAGAATCAACTTTTTGTCGAGTTTATAATGGAATAAATACCAAAAATTGTTACAGTTGCTGAGTAATCATGAAAGGTCATAAAATATTATATCACTTACTTAGATTCTCCTGTTACCAATAGGATTATTTCCAGTTAGTTTTTCTTTTCTTTTAATCACATGTTCTTAAATAGTATATATTTCATTCCTATGCTTTTCTTCTCTCTCTCACTCTCTCTTTCTCTTGTTGCTTGCTCTCTTAGATTATTTCATAATGTTCCATACAGATGCTCTAATATTTTCAGTTTAATTGCATTTTTGTATTATCTAATATATATAATTATCAGTCTTAAGTCAGAATCTTTTAAAATGTTAAAATATAATCTATCTTTAAATATGGTAGTGTAATTTAAAAATCATTAATGTCTATTAAACATATGTGAAAGATTTTTGTGCATCTATTACATTTTATGCAATACACTGCAGGTGGAAAGTTTGAGGAGTGATATGACCAATAAATTTATTCCGATGCCATTTCACTCATGAAGACTTAAATAGGAGTTGTATTTTATTATCTTTATAAAATGCTAATGAACACATTGATACTTTATCATAACAAGTACAAATGAAATTAACACATAAAAGCCTACCAAAATGCAAGTTCAAGATATTCCCTGTTCACCTCTTTATACTTATCATATGATTGAAGAGGTTTCTAGTGTGCTATTTCCATCAATACTGTAGTGATTACAATGCATTTTAAAGACATGTCAAGTTGAGATTTTGCTTTCTTAACTCCATAGTATGTTCCTGACATTTTTTATACATCTCCCTACAATTTTGTATACTTTTTCCTTTTTGATTCTATTCATGACTGCTTGCTTTCAGGTTATACTCTATATGAATACCTGTATTTGACTTTAAAAGTGGACTTACCAAATTGAATTTCAGTTTTGGCCATGCCTCTACCTAATCCTTCCTGGCTTGTGAAATATCACTGGTCTCTGTGAACTGAATCCTACTTCCTCATCACCTTAATCCCTTGAGTTCTTAAAACTGCAAACTAAGAGAATAGTAAAGATGATTATTGCCCTGTGAAAACTAATGATAAGGTCGAGTTTATCTAGGCTTCTAGTTGGACAATGGAGATTTCTTTCATGTAGATGAAATATTAAACTCAAAAGAAGAATCAGTACTGTTGTCTACCATTGGGGCACTATATATATATATATATATACATATACATATATGCATATATGTATATATATGTATATACATATATATACATACATATATATATGTGTGTATATATATACATATATATATATATATATTTCAAATATCTTATTTTTCCCAATTATAATTAAAACCAATTTTAATCCTTTTTTTGCATTTTGAATTCTAAATCCACTTTTTCCTTCCCTCCCCCTCAAAGAGAAGCAAACAATTTGATATGTTAAGTACAATCAGTCATACAAAACACATTTTTCTATATACAAAACACATTTTATGTTGTAAAAAATACATAGAACAAAAAATGCAAGAAAAATAAAGCTTAAAACTATGCTTTACTAGACATTCAGAATCCATTATATACATTCTCTGAAAGTGGATAGAATTTTTCATGAGTCCTTTATGATTGTCTTGGATCATTGAGATCCTGAGAATTATTGTCATTCATAGTAGATCATCTTACAATATTGATGTTATTGTAGATTATGTTCAACATCACTTTGCCTAAGTTCATGAAAGTATTTTAAGTATTCTGAAAGCAACCTGTTCATCATTTCTTAGAGCACGATAGTTTTCCATCATAGTCATGTAACACAAATTGTTCAGCCATTGCCTATTTGATTGAAAGGCACTGAATTTCTAATTCAGATATACAGTGGATTTCCTTAAGAATCTCCAAAGAGATGTCCAGTGTTTTAATTCAAGATAATCACTCTTAGTAATGTTATTCATTATAACCTTCATTATTACAAGAATGTTGTGAAAATTTATTGTAATAGATGAAACAGAATTTTCATTATTGTTATCCTCAATTTCAAATTATTTAATTCACTTGGGTCAAGTAGGAACAAGAATAATTTGTGGAATATAAAAATTCTTTAGGGTCCAAAGACAAAAATTTATTTTAGAATGTAAATACCTCATTGACTTTTTTTCTTTTTATATTTGTTTTGTTTTGTCTTTGATAGTAGTGAGATGAAAAAAAAAGAAAGTAGTGAGATGAAAATGAATGCTTAATAATATAGAGTATAATATGAAAGAAAATTTGCAATACAAATAGCTAACATAACTTGCTTGGAAACAATTATGCTTATTTCTACATTAAATACCATGGATATTAAGACAAAGTAAGGTGCTTGTTTATTTTAAGACTAAGAAAATACAGCCACTGCATTAATACATTTTATAAATATCATTCTTTTTTCATGCAATGTTTTGACCCAATGTTTGTTATTTTACAGCATGATTTTTCTTTTAGAATCTACTTTTGATTAGCTAACATCTTTTTTTCCACATTTATTCAAAATTAAGATAAAATGAACCTACTTACTCTGTAGACACCTAACAGCTGCAGCCCCTCATTCTGTTGTGTATGGATATAGAAATCATTCTTTTAAAATATTTAACTACAAGAAAAAATTCTATCTTAAAACAAAAAAATGATATAATTTCAATGAAAGCTAAAGCAATCTAAGAATAACCATAATGATGATTCTTAAAAATTATCATTTTGCGTAAGCTAACTTGATATTAAAATGAGTCCAGTTGTAACCAATTCTGATAGAACAGTTCATCAAATTAATGTTAACTATTAACGTGACTTAAATAATGATTTTAAAAGGATTCTTCTTAAGCATAACACAGTCACAAGATTTGGTTCTATTATTAATATATTCCAAATCTTAATTTGATAAATACAAAATTTGACTACAGTTTTTTTTTTTCCTAAATAAAATTATATGAGATTCAAGAATCACAGACTTGGAGGTATCCTCAAATTTCAACTTATGCAACCTATATTTGTGCAAATATGTCTTCTATCAAATTTTTGTTAAGACTTCATCTACTTTGTATAGGGAGATCTATTAAAAAAAAGATGAATGAAGATATTACATCCTGAGGTCCAACACAGGACTAGAAATATTGTTACTTTAGGGGACAAAAGTTAAGGGGAAGTGTAAGAAAATGCTAGATCTTGGTGACATTTAGGATTAGGGATGATTTTTCTTCCCCAAAAACATTACAGAGATTATTTGGATTTATTGTTTGGATTAGAACTCATCCTTCAACTTTAAAGCCTATTTCCTCTTCTTCTATTATTTTATCCTATATCCTATTTTGCAGGTCTGGATTCTTAAACTGAGTTGATATGACTTGTTCAGGGTCACAAGCACACTAAAGTTATGGATGAGAGAAGCATAAGGAATTATTAGATCTTGGTGGTATTTAAAGACATTAATGATGTTTCATCTAAAAAAAATTACATAGCCAGTAAATCAGTCTTTGTTACCAGGATCAATGATGTGCTGGAATGTGAGATGTATAACAAAAATTGAAGCTGGTGGCAATGAATGCATCACTTTTTCTCAATGCCTTATCCATAGAGGGGCATTCAGAGCCAAAAAAAAATCAATAGAATTAGATGTTTTCTTGAAACTATCAAAATCATTATCTTCATTAAAAGCTTTTCTCTTAATAATTATTTGCTTTCAAACCTTTGCAAAGACACAGGTTCTAATTACAAAAGTTTATTAATATATGCAAAGGTGAGGTGGATCTCAAAAAAGAGAAGTTTAAACATTTTTATGAAGTTGAAAGATAAAGTTCTTATATTTTTGACTGAAAATAAATATTATTTTCCTTTTTTCATAATGACTTATGGCTTTCAAAACTATTTGTCAGCTTTTTTTTTTTGCTTTTTGCTGAGGCAGTTGGGGTTAAGTGACTTGCTCAGCGTCACATAGCTAGGGAATTGTCAGCTATTTTTGAAAGAACTAAATGATTTAAAACGTTGCTTCACAGAAAACAATATATCATTATTATGTTAAAAGATAAAATTGAAAGTTGTACTTTAAAAGTTAAAATATAGAAGGATTATTTAGAAACATTTACAGTTATAGGTGATTTTATAATTGAAAAATAACTTTCCTAAATATTTAATTGCAAAAGTTATAATTGATCATCTGAAGTTCCTGGAGACACAATTTCAGAAATACTTCCCTTTAAATGTTGAATCTAAAACCAAGTTGAGTTTATAAACCATGACTCAATGAAATAAAAATTAAATAAAAAAAAAACAAATCCATCAACTCCCATTAAAAGTTCAAGAATAATTTGCTGAGTTATTAAGTGACAGGAATTTAAAACCTGATTTTTCTTAAAAATTGTTAAATGAATTTTGGCTTGGGATTGGAACAGGATTTCCAACCATTTCTGAAATGGCCCTAAACATAATTCTGCCATTTTCTACTACATGATTATGCAAAGTGACATTCTCAGCATTGATGATTATATTGTCAAAATATGGGTCAACCCAGGAAAATGTTGAAGATGCTTTATGTTCTACAGTATATAATTTCACCAAGATTTAATTTTTAATTTTCTGAAAAGAGAGAGCAAATTTTCTTCTTAAATATATGATATGCATAATAATAATTTAGTGCAGCCACAACTGTGTTTCACTGATAGAAAGGAAATATTATTTTGTATGTCATGTATATGTTTCTCTTTGAGAATCTATAAATTACGACATATATTACATATAAATAGTAAAATGGGATTTAATATGGGGAAAGGCAATAGATATAAAATTTAGATACAAAAGATAAAATATAGAAATCTAGTATGGCACAAGCTGTTTTTTTTTAATAATTCATGTAAAAACCTCAAAGTTTTATACGACGGCAATGACCAATATTTGACCACAATTTCAAAAATAAAGAATAGTTATTTATATAATGTTGGGTTTTTGAAAGTACTACCCCCTCACAGAACAAGGCAGTCAATAATTTCATTGTATCCTAAAGTACTTAGACAGTATTTAGATAATGTATTTGGTCTAAGGAACAATTTTCATTTTTCTCTTGTGTTTTTTCCCTTTTGTTCTGATTTTCTCACTCAATGTGATTCCTAAGGAAATATCTATTTAAAAAAAAGAATGTACATGCAAGACTAAAAAATATTGTTTTTACATGTAACTGGGGAAAATAAAATTTAATTAATTTTTAAGTGGTTGAGGAAAATGGTAGATGATAGGATTTAGAGAGGAGATGAGACAATGCACACAATTTCTGTGTTCTTATGCAAATCAATTAAATTCCCTAAATCTCATTTAACTCACCAATAAAATGAAAGAAAGAATATTGATGCTCTCTTTGATCTCTTCTAGCTCTCAAACTCATTCTAGGTGATTCTCTGATATTTGAATATTTGCTATTTGACTTAGCAAAGACCAATGGGTAGAATTCAAATTCAAGAAGAATCATTTTAATACCTCCTTGATACAAGACACTTGCCTAAGATTTAGGGATATAAGGATAAAACATTCTACAAAACTTGCTTTCCACTGGAAGTAAAATAGAAGTAGTTTTGAATTGAGCATATGGAGGAGTGACTTAAAAGAACTTTATAAAATAGAATAAATTTCCTCAGGAATTAGTGAATTCCTTGTTAATGACAGTGTTAAAGAAGATGCAAACAGCTATTCAGAACAATATTTTATCTATCAAGTACATGGTTTTTCAACCTTAAGGTTTTATAGTTTATGACATCTTTAGTACTTATTTAAAATTATTTCAACCAATTATTTATCAGGTTATCTACTTGTTTGCTGCCTTGGAAATAGAAAGACATTAGTTAAACAGCAACTGCTCCCAGGAAATTTATATTTTAAAGGGACGATACATCACAGTTAGGGTAATGGTAGCCAAGAATTAAAATTTTCTTCTGTTCAGACAAAGTACATTTCAAAGGAGTCACAAAGCAAAAGAAATCCATAGTCTTTCCATTATGCATTTATTAAAGAAGAGTTCTGATTTTTGTAATTTGTAATGGATATTTATAATTCTTAAAAATTGAATCACTAATATCAACTATAATATAAATGAATATATGAACATATATATGTATACACACACACACACATATATATATGTACCTATATGTATACACACATAGATAGATAGATAGATATAGATAAATAGATATCAAGGTGAATGGAAAGATGCTTATCCTGAATAGATCCTGGTGTCCTGATGATCAGCTACATGTAATATGAAGCATGATATAAAGTTCTAATTTAGTGGATTGAGGTAAACCACCAATGAAGACAGTTCAGTATAAATGGGAAGTCTTTTAGTTGAAGGGATTAGCTCTTTCTTTTGGGTGCAATATTATCTCTTGAGATCAAAATGCAAATGATTTCTGGAGTGGAATAACAGGTCAGTAGCAGGTTATATGTTGATCTAAATAGATATTTTGTTATAAAAAAGCAAAGACATTGGAAGTAAAAAAGTAAAAATCAGTAAAGAAATAATACATGTAAAGTGATTTAAATATTTGAGATAAAGGTGATGTTATCCATAAAATTCATACATTAAGTTTGTTGACTCATATTTCCTTAACTTTTTCCTCATAAAAGACTAAAAATGTATGTATGTCTATCCAAAATTTACTATCTTTTTCTTCATGTTCTTCACATCAAAATAAATTATTAGACATTATTACATTGTAGAAGAACTAATATTTTTTAATTTATCAATGATTTTGCATAATTTGCCTATAAGCTTAGTTAGTTTCCATATTTTCCCAGATACTAAGACTGATCTTAATACTAACAAGAAAGATCACAATGACATTTTCTAAGTGACTGAATTGGGTTCCTTATACTCTATGGGGTCAAATGTTCAATTTTATACACATTTCAACCAAGTGGCTTATTTATTGTTCTGGGCCTCACTATCTGATCTCCCACACTCTTTTCTTTACCAAATCATATAAACACTTTCAAAAATATTCCGTAACAAGCCCAGAACTTTGATTGCCCCTTTGATTTATTCTAATGAGAGTAGTGAAAAGGAATGGAAAGTTTCTGCTATGTTTATATAGGTTTTTATCCTCCTATATTGCATTCCAAGTGTTCTTTCTTTGCTTGAAGAATTTTACTAAGAACTAAGACTTGTGCCTACAAATAGCAAAATTCACCAATATTTAACCCATTTGGCACTTATGCATGCGTATATCTATGATTGAATCATGATATAATTTAAATCAAACAGCCACTAACAAATTATTGGATGGTGTTTCTGATTCCTTAAACTATTTTTCCTAATATGTAAACAATCTCAAATAAACATTGCTTTACAGATGTGAACAGGCTCATGTGCTGTTCATCCTTTGGTCAAGATACACATTATTGGGACTCATAGAAATAGCTATAAAAGTCATGGAATCCAACTCCATATTATATATAATATTATATATGTATATATATATATATATATATATATATATATTATATAAGGAAGCTGAAACCCAGAAAAAATATGTGACTCTCCCAAATCACACAGGTTAACTAGATGTGTCAGGATTCAAATTCAGCTCTTCTGACATCTAATTTAGTGTTTTTTGAACTATACCACACTTTCCCCTTTAATTCTATTTTCTCTGATAATTGCTTTCTAGTTCTTGACTTTGTATTTGTTCTATTCTATAGGTATTTAATGGGATATATTAAATTATTATTATTACTTTTAAATCTCTCTTACATGTTCTATTTAATCCGAAAGACCAACATGTAGAGCTACCAATTCTCTCAGATTCCAACACTGTGGGACCTCTCATATGAAGCACATAGACAAAACATCACAAAATACTACAATGAAATATTCCTTACTAGAATGAGTAGTGTCAATATTGTTCTCCTCACTATCCTCACAAAAGTAATTGTCCTGGGGTTCCCACTAATTATAACCTTGCTGGTAGTAAAAGCAACACAATCACTATTTTTGTTTTCATTAACAAAAAACGTTTATTCTTCTCTGACCAAAAAAAAAATAAAATAAAAAGAGTTCTTTGTAAAATAATTACATAAATTGAGTAACAATATTATGTTTGTATTCAAAACAATTTATAATTATCATTCATCCCTCTCTGGGCATTTTTATGTACACACACAAAAATACATAAACAAATGCACAAATGTGACTGCTGATATATATAATATATGTATATATACAGACATGCATATGTATATATATAGTCCATATATAATATATGCAGTCTATTTAAAAAAAACATTAAAAAGTTTTATAAAATGTGTGACCATTCATTTAATATTTTAATGAGTTCCTGCTATGTACAAAACACTATAAATTTTTTAGGTAACTAACTGGTATTCATACACTATTTCTTACATGAGTGATGAAGAAAATTTTTCCCCCATTTATGCTTGATTAAAGGAAAAGTCATTGCATGTTGTAATTTAATAGGAGATAAGGAGCAAGAGAAAAGGATGCAAATAAGGTATAGAAATTCTCTTGGCATATGAAATCTCTGCTATTTCTCATTGAGCATTTTGCTGTTCCTTTCTTTTGAATAGCCTGATAATAATTTATTTTATTTCATCTCTTGCTGTATTTTCCAGTTTGATGATTTTTTATAGATTGTCAAATAAAAGATGGGATATATTCAACTTTAGAATAATACCTATTATGATACTATTTCCAGGAAAATATTGTCTCATAAATATAGAGCTGTAAGTACAATGCTGGACACAGAAGCTGTTGCAATATACAAATGCAGCTAGCTAGGTTATTCTTAGCACATGGTGAAATCCAATGTACTTTCTATGAAAACTGAAGAATGATGATTCCAGGAGACAAATAATGTCAATAAAAAGGGCAATGTTGTCACTAATAAATGATACATTAATTGTTTGATTATTAATTAATCTTCTGAAGCAGTTTCAAACTGAAACAGTTAAAAGAAATGGAAACAAATATTATTGTTCACTTGTTTTACTTAGAGTTCCATGTATATTGTCAAAATGGATATGCATGATTTAATATATTTATAAATAAAATTTTAATTATCAGCATCCTTGAAATGTAGGAGTATTCTAAGCAACTAACTTAGTAAATATCTATTTGTTATCAGTTGAAAATAAACAGTACTTTGCAATTTTTTCTGAGAATTGTTCAGTCTACCACAGCCTTTTATTTTTTTTTTTACCACAAATACTTTGTTTATTGTGATGTGGTCTCTGTTTCTGAATATGTTTTTCTGAGGCTTTAAATTTTAGAGCATAGAATTGCAGAATCACATGTTTAAAGCTTGAAAGGAAGTTAGAATTAACCCTTCTTTTTAAAGATGAGGGAACTAAAGAGCAGGGAGGTAAAGAAGTTTCATACATTAAAAATGATAAAAGTTAGATCTGAGTTCAGGTCCTTGGAATTGAAAGCTAACACCTTTATAATAAGTATTGAAGTGATGTAAATTTTTTTTTAATGACCATGAAAGCAAAACTCATGGAGTTACAAATACAATTCTAAAAGGCATTTTTACTATTACGATGAATAAAAAAGTAAATGAATTAACTAGTAACCAATTATTTATTGCTTCTTTTGTGCCATGTATGATGAAAAGTGGTTGGGAACACAAAACAGATTATGAAGATCTGTGAAAGTAGAATGTGTGTTCTATTTCTGATAGCTAAGATGGCAGAGTAAATAGTAAATCACCGCAACATTCTTATATTCACTTCCAAAAATCACAAAATAATGCTTCAAAACAAATTCTAAAGCAAGAAGAACCAGTAAAAATGCAAGATGCTTGGAAGATTGGCAAGAAAAATCTGTCTCAGATAAAAGGGGAAATCAATCTAGAACAGGAAGTGTCCCAGAAAGTCTACAGCAAGGAGAGAATATGTCCCACAAAGTCTACAACAAGCCCCACCTCAGAAAACCAATGGCAGATCCTAATTACCAGGGCAGTGGAACAGGCAAATACCAGAACTAGGCCCAATCATATGCCTCAATAAAACTGGGGAATAGACGGACTCCAGCTCTGAGAACTGCTTCAGTCTTCAGCATAGCCACAGACAAACAGGTAGACACAAACTCTACAGGGCAAGCAGGTAGGCTCCAGCTACCAGCCACCACTTGCAGAAACACTCTACTGGTCTCATCACACCCCAGGCTTCCCAGACTAGGACCCCAGTTCAGTACCAGGCAAGTTGCTAGACCCCCATGCTATGGAATCTTGCACACAGTTGAACAATTTTAAATTGATCTCCAATATCAAGACCCAAGAGAAGCCTAAAAAGGAGAAAGAAAACAAAAAGGATTCAATAGAACTGATATATTTGTATCTCTATATGTGAAGAGGATATTTATAATTCTTAAAGACTGTATCACTGTGATCAACTGTGATAAACTTGGCTCTTCTCAGTAACCTAGTGATCTAAGATAATACCAATAGACTTTGGATGGAAGGTCATCCACATCCAGAGAGATAACTATAGAAAATGAATGTGGATTGAAGCATGGTAATTTTTTTTGTTTTGCTTGCTTTTTATTCTTTCTTGTATTCCCCCTTCCTCTCTTTTGATTTCATTTTTCTTATATAAAATAAAAAATATGGAAATGTTTAAAAGGATTGCACATATTTAACCTATATCAGATTGCTTGCTGTCTTGAGGCGGGGTAGAGAAAAATTTTGAACACAAAGTCTTATAAAAATTAATTTTGAAAACTATATGTATAAAATAATACACAATTGAGGAAAAATTATATAACTAAAAATACATCCATATATATATATATATATATATATATATATATATATATATACATATATATATATATATACATAGAGAGAAAGTACAGGTATAATGTGAATTTAAAGGAATTACATGAAAAAAAGGGATGAAAAAGAGCAATAGATTAGATGCAGATGGAATGAAGAGGTAGCATGAGATAAAATATTTAATGTAAGGGGCATGAAAAACCAATAAAGTGGAGAGAAAAAATGGGAAGATGGATGGAGGTCATTGCTTGAATCTTACTCTCAACCGTATTGGCTCAAAGAGTTGAATATAGAAATCAATCTTACCCAACAGGTAAGTAGGAGGGAAGAATTAATATGGAATTATATATTACATGATAGAACATCCATAACTTTTATCAAATAGCTTACCATTTTGGGAATAGGAAAGAGGAGGAAGCAGGGGCAGGGTTTTTAGCTGAGACTTGAAGGAAATGAGGTAAATTAGAGTTTAAGGAAGAAGGGCAAGATTTTACAGGGAGATAATACAAAAGGCCCAAGACAGGAGCTAGGATATTATACAAATAGACCAGCAGCTACTAACAGGTAAAGTATTCACTAATTTCCTTGGGAGTTTTAGCTTGTTGTGCTTCCAATTTTGTCCAGTTTGAATCTCCTAAGGCAGTCCACTGTTCTCAACTTTTATTGTATTAACCATATTGGTGCAAAACTTAGTATAAACACCCAATTAGCTTAAGTTCTATTAAAACTCAGAACTTAAGAAACCCAATAACTTCCCCTTCCCCAAAAGGAGTGATTATATGTTTGTGCCACCAAGACAAGCAAACCACTCCATTTCTCAGCAATGTGGTGGTCTAAGACAATACCAACAGACTTTGGATGGAAAAAGGCCAGCCACATCCAGAGAGAGAACTTTTTTAAAGATCTTAGATAAAAGTAGTCATTAAAAATCAGCCCAGTTTGATCAAAATCAGGGAATGTGAACTTATTTCTTTGTTTTTTTGATAAGATAATTTGATACTGATTATGCAAATGCTACAGGAAAACCAAGGTCCCACTACTATGAACATGCAATCTAAACAAGAAGATAAAAATGGAGAGACAAAAAAGATAATATACATCTACAATTAAATTATACATGTACAATCTATTGTAAAATCGCTTAAACAATTCAGGTTGTTGTATATTTTAGTATATTGCCATTAAGGCAAGTCAAGGTCATAAGCCTGCAGTTGAAAGAAAATATCTTAATTCAGAATCAAGTACTTTTATTGGAGAAGGTAGTATAATTTAATAGAGAAAATACATTTTTAGATTTTAGGGAGAAATGGAAAATTAAAGTTAGCATGGATATGATGTTGGAGGCAATCTATTGCTGGATCAAAGAGAATGTGCAATTTGGTTGTCCTTTGAGCATAGTTCCAAACTGCTCTCTAAAATGGTTACATCAGTTCATAACTTTCTAAATAAAACATTAATATCCCACTTTTTAAAATCATACTCACAAATTTATAATTTTCCATTTTGGGCGGGGGAGGGAGGTCACATTAACCAACCTGACAGGTATGAGGTGGTACCTCAGACATGTTTTAAGTTTTATTTCTCTAATTAAAGTAATTTAGAAAATGTCTTTATATGTCTTTAGATGGATTGAAATAAAGGCCACATGTAGAGGTGGTTGGTTAGGTTTTTTATTTTGTTTTGGAAAAGTACTGAAATGAAGGGAAAACTTGAGAAAACAAGGTTTGAGTTAGTCTCCTTGGAGGGAAAAGTGTCTAAAATGTTTGGCTCACTGCTCTGAGTCCCTAATTTTACTCAGAAAACTTTCATTTTGTCTAGGGCATAATCAAACTTGTTGCTTGATCTGGGGAAAAGTACCAAGATTCAGAGAGAGTAGAGTTCATGATGGGGGCAAATAATAGGCATAAGACATAAGAAAAAATGGAATTATATAAAAATTTGATCAGATATAGGAGTTTTATTGAAAATTCATATGAAAGTAGAGACTATCACTTTCTGTAGCATGAATTAAAATGAAATATGCATAAAATTTCATATGTGATTATATAATAAGTTGCTTACTAATTAATTCTCCTGGCTTCCTTTTTTCCTAGATATTGATTTAATAGATAATGTGCTAAAATATCACTTATTTCCGACTACATTTTAGAATGTTTGAGAAACAACATACAGAGTAAATTGAACAGTGTTTCTTCTAGTAAAAACTAGATACATATATGTATACAAAGTAAAAATCAACTTGGTCAAATATCAGTATATTTCATACTTCATAACTAGCATGTTTATCCTTTCCCCTTTCACTTAATTTCTTTTAATGGTCTAATAATTTTCTTTTTTTAATAAAATCATGTTGTATTTATGTTTTTGTTCCCAATCATTTCTAGCACAGTATCTGAAAACTTTAAATTTTCTAACTAATTTTTTTGGCAGCTTAGTCAGGCATTTCTGGAACATTGGTGGTTGAAAGTATGTTCTGAAACTTGATGGAAAAGCTGCTGTGGCTATCCACAGGCAAGCACTGGAGTAATCAAGTCCTAAATATCATTCTCATATTCACTTTGGACTAGCAATTCCTTACCTGCGTCTGTCCAAGGAAGAAAATTTAAACAGTTTCACTTTCCTTATGGACAATTGAATTGTCTTTAAAATTCAGCTCTTTCTTTAATAAGCTCCTCTTCCTTTCTTAGCTCTTAGAATTTTTTTTTGCTGAAATTAGAGTAGATTTTTTTTAATATGAAAACCAAATTCAGTAGCTAATGAAAATAGTAAGTGGAAAAGATAGTGTGCATATAGGGAGAATAGAGCTATAATAGTCCACCATGTTTTTGGTTGCTATTTTACATGGAGTTTCAATAGCTGTATTGCATCTCCTCCCTGTATCCCATTTCTGCTTCTTCCCCCCACCCCAACACATGCCTTTAATTATACATGTGCTGTATGTCAAATTATGTAACAAACAATAATGATACAAAGAAAAAAGCAAAAACAAAACTTGCCCTCAAGGTGCTTACAGTGTAGCTATGAGTATCAATGTGTAGACATAGAAGTGTGCCCAAAATATGAAAAGAAACACATACAACATGATTTGAGGGGAAAAACTAAAAATAGAAAGGATGTATAATGATCTCCCAGAGAAGCATTATTTGAATTGAGTCCTAATACAAACTTCTCTTTTAAAGATATGTAAAAGATTAGGAGGGAATATATTCCAGGAATAAAAGATGGGGTAGACAGTGTGCCATCTTTGAGGAAGAACATGAAGACAAGCATGGCTACATTACAATATGCATAGACAGGACTAATGTTCAATAGAGCTGGAGAGGAAGATAGAATATTAGTTTTTGAAGTGTTTTTAAAGACAAAGGCGGAAATTTTAATTTAAACCTAGAAATAACTGGAGCTATTGGAGTTCGAGTATACGAATGATGAGAAAAGATTGACAGATGGAACCTTAATGGACACCACATCCAACTCCCTCATTTTGCAAATGAGGAAACTGAAACTAAAATACGTCAAGTGTCCTGTGTGCCCATTTTCACAAAGCTAATTAGTGTCTGAAGCAGAATTCAAATCCAGAACTTCCTAAAAAGATAACTCCTTTGCTATCTTTCCCTTGATTCTTACTTATTTCTACTTTAGCTCTATGCCTCTATACTTGAGGTTATCCATGGGTTCTTTCAGGATCTATTTTAATCTCTGATTCTGGACTATCAGGATAGTTTTCCTTGATAAGTTCTTGAAAGATGATATCCAGGCTATTTTTTAAAATTATTTCTCCTGGATCTATTTTTCAGGTCAGTTATTTTTCCAATGAATAATTCACTTTTTTTCTTTCAGTTTTTCATTCTTTTTGGTTTTGCTTTATTTTAGCTCAATTTCTAATAAGATCATTAGTTTCTATTTGCTCAATTCTATTTTTTTTAAATATTTTCCTCAGTGAACTTTTGTACCTCCTTTCTCAATTGGCCAGCTTTCCGTTTTAAGGGATTCTTCTTTTTTGCTTATTGTATTTCCTTTTGCATCACATTCAATTCTTTTCCATTTTTTTCCTCCATCTCTCTTACTTGATTTTTAAAATCCCTTTTGAGCTCTTCCATGACCTAAGTTCAATTTTTATTTTTCTTGGAGGCTTTGGATGTAGGAGCTTTGACTTTGTTATCATCTTCTGGTTGTATGTTTTGATCTTTCTTGTCACCATAGTAACTTTCAATGATCAGAAACTACTTTTTCTGTTGTCTGCTCACTTTCCTAGTTTATTACTTGGCTTTTAACTTTTTGTTAAAGTAGGAATCTGTTTTCTTTTTTTTTTAATTATTAAAGCTTTTTATTTGCAAAACATATGTATGGGTAGTCCTTCAACACTGACCCTTACAAAGCTTTCTGTTAAAAAATTTTCCCTCCTAGTCCCCTCCCCTCCCCTAGATGGCAGGAAGTCCACTATATGTTAATTATGTTAAAATACTTGACAACTTGAATATATGTATACATATTTCCACACTTATCTTGCTGTGCAATAAAAATCGTGTCTACAAGAAAAAAAAATCTGAGAAAGGAAACCCAATGCAAGCAAATATCAATAGAGAACATGAAAATATTATATTGTGGTCCACATTTCATATCCCTTTCTTTGCGTGTATATGGCTTTCTTCACTGAACAATTGGAACTGGTTTGAAGCATTTCATTGTTGAAGAGAGCCATGTCCATGGGATCTATTTTCCAGGTGGAAGATGCACTGTTCTAAGCTTCAGATATTTTGCAGCTGTTTTCAGAGATCTTTCTAGGGATCTGAATACAAACATTCCTTTCTGCCCTTGAACTATTAGAAGTGTCTCTAACCCACTGTAGCTGTAAAATCTACTGTGCTAAAACAACAGATTCTTGCTTTGCTGACCAGGGGCCCGGGCTGGGCCTGGGGCTGTGCTGGCATGGCCTGCACTGTTACTGCACACTGGACTCTCACCTCGTTGCCATTGCTGCAGACCTTCTCCACTGACCTTCCCTGGTATCCTCTAGGCTGAGAGGTCCAGAAGCCACCAGTACCTCTGTGGATTCAGAGGTTTTACCTTGTTGACACTGGGAGCAAAACTGAGGCTAGGACTAGAATTGGGGCTAGGACCAAGGCTCCCCTGGTAAGATCTGCAACAGGATGCAAGCTGAACTTCCATCCTGATGTCACATACTTTTTATGCTGACCTTATAAGTTGCCTTCAACTGTAAAATTTTCTAATCTGTCTTCTTGGGTGTTCTGATGCTTTAAAATTTGTTTAGAGTCATTATTTAAAGGAATGTGGAGTATTTTGGGGGATAGGTTTGGTGAGTTTCTGCCTTTACTCCTCCATCATGGCTCTGCCACTGCCTCCATGTTTTTGAATAGATGACCAACATGTTACGACTACTCACTTTTTAATTTAGGCTCCCTAGGATTTATAGCTTTTCTCAAAACTCAGTTCCAGTAGCATTTTCTGAATGCACTCTTTGCTAATTCTCACCTTGTGCTAATTTTCTCTGTCTCCATTTCTTTGTCTGTCTGTTTCTCATAATAATCATTCATTTACTCACCTGTGTACGTGACATATGCTTTTAGTAGAATGTAATCTTTAAGTATGCAGAAGGTAACAAAATGTCTTGCATAGAATTGATACTAAATATGCTTTTTGAATTTGATTTAACTCATTCCCTTTCTTCTTATATAATACTGTTTCCTATGATTTACTGATTTATTAAATGTCATGTTCTTCTTATACTGTACTTAATACAGTTTGCAACCTAGAATTGTAGGTACATGTGTGAAGTGTTTCTTCATGCCTTCCATTCTTTTCCTATTTCCTTACACAAACACACACACACACACACACATTTTTAAACCTTTTGTATTATTTCTGCAATATTCAACTTTTTTAGGCATAATAAAATAGTAGTAGTGCTCATGTAAAATAACCAGCAGGGTTACTGAAATCCTGTCATTATTCTTCATTCTTTTATTTCAGTAATATGCCATTTATTTCTCACTTGTATTTGTTCCAATAGTTTTGGATTTGGTAGACAATCTAAGATGGTTTATTTTCTATCCTATATTGGAGATGCCATTCTAGTTTATACAAGATGCCTATTCCTCAAAAAAGTAAAATTTACCTTGTTTACTTTCATATTAAATATGATAAGGGGTCTTGACATATTGTGTTTCTAAAGTACAGAAATATTTTCATGATCTTTCATGCAAAGATTTGGATTTCTTGTAACACATTGTTACTTTCATCTATCTAAAACATTCTTCAATTTAAACCATGACTTCCGAATACAGATTTTTATTAAATTAGTCTCATTAACTGTAGTTCCTACAAGTTATTTGTCATATCTTGCAAGGAAGAACTTGGCCAAGACAATCACATAATGATATCAGAAAAAATGACATACTCCTTCCTTCCGGGTATAAAGCCATGGTGGCAGAGATCAGACAGGAGTCTCTGTAACCCCCTCTAACCTTCCCTCAAACCAACAACATATGAAGCCTCTAGGCTGATTTTGAAGCAAAAAAAAAAAAATCCACAATATCTGGAGGACAACACGATTCTAGAAGAAGATACTCTGGAAGAACCTCAAAACAGTTCTGTTTTAATTGGGCAGGAGGGTGGTCTGCTGAACCCAGACTGCAGTGCAGGGAGACCGGGGCAGGGAGCTGGAGCAGTGAGGTGGAACAGGAGTCAGAACAGGAGTGGGAGCGTTGTGCTTTTCACACACCTGGGAGTGTTCTGGGAGCCTCTTGGGCCAATCTGTCCTGATTGTGGGCAGGTGGTTTGGGGGGTCTGCCTTTTGAGGGGGGTAGATTGTGAACCACTAAACCCCTGATGAGCATCGGGCCTAGCTGCCATTACACAACACCATAGGGAAATCAATCAATCAACAGGACTGATCAGCAACAGAAATAATTCAATCAGCAGAGCTGCCCAGTACCTGA